>MCJB01016149.1:129140-163125 GCA_002018475.1 Nicotiana obtusifolia
GGGGGGGGGGGGACGAATGTTGTCATCGACCTATTCAACATTGGGAAGTAAGAGAGATCTAGGCGGTATGGCACATAAAATAAATTGAAGAACAAAACTAACGTTGTACCATGTTAGCTCGGAGATCAATCAAATTGAAGCACAAAAAATAAAGGGTTAGTTTGAACGTGGATCCAGAATTTTAAATTAGCCAACTGCAAATATAATAACAGTAAATCTACTATTCCTCTTTGACAATTATAAGTGCAGTCTTAGCATAAAAGTTTTTATGTTCTATTTTTTTTTGACGCAATTGGTGTAACTGCACCTGCTGTCGTAAGGACACTTCTAACCCCTGGTTTGAACAATTCAATGAATTTGAAACAGTGAATAGAAGTAACAAGTTTTCTATGTCTGATTGTTTTTTCCTTCTTAAAATATCTTTACTTGAAAATTGAGAGGAGAAAGCGACAAATTAGGACATTATTAATCAAGATGATCAGACTTTCAATTTAAAATTTTCGTCAAGTGATGGTACATTCAGTATGGATCATCACACCAAATCTTTATTTCTTTGAGATTTATTCAGAATCAGTTCAACGTAACAGCTGAATGTAATATTCTTCCTCTCCTTTTTTTTCCCTCAAATTTTGTCCCATAGTCAATCTAATATCTAAAAGGAAGAAAGAAAAGTTAGCAACGCAAATATATGTAAACTAAGAGATAATATGAACTTAATGAAACAACAAAAGAACTTCATAAAGATAAGGGAGAAAAAAACAGTTGGTCTAATAAAAATTCTACTATAGAGGTGTAAAGGGTTAAGGTTTGATTCTCACTCCGATTATTCACTTTCTCTTTGCATCAAGAGTCACCCTTCTATTCCTAGGTAGTACACTACTAGATATCGGCAAAGATCTGTCCAAATCATACCGATCGAAATTGGTCGGAAGAAAAAATCAATCGAAATCGATCGAAAAATATTTATATTGGTCGCAAAAGGTAAATAAAATTTTTTACTAAAAAATACCAACTTCTTTCGGTCGGAAATATTGGTCCCACAATAAAGAAATAATATTTTATCTGACATATATAAATATTTCGACCGATGTCGGTCGAAAATTAATCAATACTTGACCAAGACCTGGTCAGACTTTGCATATTATCTACCAAAAAAAAAGTTTAATTAAAAAAATTCAAGTATACCAACTAAATTCGATCGAAAATTTTAATTTTAATTTTCCCGCCCATGCTCAATTATTTTTTTCCCATAACAAAAATAAGTTTTTAAAATTATTATAAATATACCGACCAATTTTCGTCGGTATTAATGATAAAAAATAGTCAACCACTTATATATATATGTGTGTGTATATATATATATATATGTGTGTGTGTGTGTGTGTCTGTGCGCACGCGTGTGTGCGTGTGTGCGTGTGTGTGTGTGTGTATGTGTGTGTATATATATACATATATATATATATATATATATGTATATATATATATATGTATGTGTGTGTGTGTGTGTGTGTCTGTGCGAGCGCGCGCGCACGCGTGTGTGCGTGTGTGCGTGTGTGCGTGTGTGCGTGTGTGTATTATATATATAATTTATATTGTTAAATATATATATAGATTACACGCTTCATTTGCAGACTTCGTGTGCTTGGGCGAATCGGCATAACAATGCCATTCTTGCAAATTTTGAGTTTAAATGCCGTAAGAGACTATCCGATTCCTTCTATTCTGCTCCGAAGAAGCGCAATACGCCTTCGTGGGTTCTACAACACATATGGGAGAATCTGCTACGGTAGTGGACCACTGAGAAGTTCGAGAAGAAGAGTGAAGAAGGAAAGAAGGACCGAACATCTGAGAAGGATGGCTCCTTGCACTGTGTGGGTGCAAGGAGCATGAGGACTGCAAGGAGACTATTGGTAATTCCTTAAAATATTTAATTCTATTTTTATCAAACTATATTTATATATTTTAATTTAGTTAACATGTTTTATTATATTTGTAGGAAAAAAAATATGGGAGGAGGAGATTCATGATGAGTTCTTCATGGAGACTCACATCCGGAAGAAGAAGGCACCGACAAATCCAACTAGATGGGTCGATGACCGAGCGGAGACTACATATGTAAGTTTCATAATTACTATAACTTGAATTAACATTTATAATATTGTATAGTTAATAATTTTCTATCTTCTAAACAAAGAGTCGGTACAAGATTAATCTGGAGGAGTACACTCAAAGCTTGCCACTGAATGAGCAAGGCGAGCAACCACCCCTTTTAGACGAAGAAGCGTAGAAGATATGGTTGGATGTTGTCGGTGGTCCTAAAAAGGGGATATCATACGGACTTCCAGAGAGATCATTTCGGCGCTACCGGGCTAGATTGCAAGGTATAGGGACTTTTGTCCAAGGCGAGGCAATTGATAGGACGACTATCTCGTCTATGGAGAAGAAGATAGCAAAGCTGACAACAGAGCTTGAAGAGACAAAGGCTAGAGAACAAAAGAGAGATAAACAATTTGATACCCTTCAAGTTCATCTAGAAAAAAAGGACCAACAATTTAATCTCCTTCAAGGTCAGCTGGCCAATCTTCTTGCTAGTGGCGCTTTCTCCATTTTCCGGCCTCGTAAGCCTTCCCCAGATGCAAATCCTTCTTGTCGTGATCCTTCGAACCATGCCGACGATAAAGTTTCTAGTAGTGAAGATGTCGCGACCCAACCTCGGGGGCCAGCGACCGGGCACCGAACCCTGCTTGCAGAGTACCGGCGAACCCTGTACATGACTACCCTTATTATTCATAAGGTGCACATACTAGCCAATACGGCAATAACGACATGAACCCTGTTGACAATAATAACATTAACCTGTTAACTAGGATAACATAGACTTTTCGACAATAACCTGTCATACCATAACATACATTCACCACACATCATCACCGGGCTATATACAAAACCACACAACAAAATAAATACTTTGCCGATACGGCAATTTAACTTTACATAGCCCAACCCTTAACTACACATAACTGACATTTGTCTATTGAGCCTCTAAGGAGTGAGTACATATATACCAAAACATAACCTACGTCGGAACAGGACTCCGACGTGCCCAAAACTTTACACAAAAGGCATACCCAAGTATAGCAGGTCCGGAAGATGAACCTTGCTATGTCTGCTGATCTGACAACCTACTGCGGTGGAGGAACTTCGCCTGTCAATCTATTCGGACCTGCAGCACGATATGCAGCGTTCACAAACAAAGGACGTCAGTACGGAATATGTACTGAGTATGTAAGAAAGGAATGTAACTGAAACAGTAACATAAACAACATGATAAATCACAATACTCATAACAATGGAATTTACCTCTTGAGGCATCGTACCTTAGCATATTCATTATGGAACTCATTTCCATCATTTCAGAGATTCAAGACATGTTTCATTATCACAAGTCTGTTACTTTCATACGGGTTCATTATATCCAATGCATTAAGTATTCATCTTTTTAGTTTACACCGGCTTTACTATAGGTTTCTTACTTTCAAGCATATCGTTCAAATACATTCATCATATATTCATTCCATTTGTACAATCATCGCGCATACGTCCTTATAGGACCACAACCAATAGATATGCCTCCACGGGCTCATAATCATAATCATCATTACCATTATCGTTATCACATACAATCACGCACATATGCCTCCTCGGGCTCATAATCATATCATAACTATAATCATAACCTTACCCGGCCATATCAAGCTCGGTCATAGTCATGTGTGCCTCTTTGGGCTCATACCCGGCTATATCAAGCTCGGTCATAACTACCCGGCCGCAACGGCTCGGTCATAAACAACTATCACAAGTTGGCTCATTCGTTCACTTCTTCATTACATGGAATCATTCCAATTAAATCATATATAACCATATATGTGCACTTAATTCATAGCAACTCAATCATATATAATCATACTTACATTCATTCAATTCGTGACAATTCATTCGTGCCTTACGTTCTCTCTTGTCACTTTTATTACTCTCTCTTCTTTGTCACAACATAGCATTTAATTCGTGCATCAATCGTACTTATCAATTAACACAATTCCGAACAAATAGCAACATGTGGAATCTCCCATAGGAGGGAATCAATATAAGCTCTCTTAGCTTCTAAGAATAGAGTATACTTTTGGGGCTTCTATGAGACATTGTATTCGACAAGAATCGTGCAAAAGAAGGAACGGTATAGTCTTACATACCTGGTGCGTAATTATTCAGCCCCCGCTCCCAAGCTTATGGAAGAGCGCACAATCCTTTAATCTACAATTTGGGAACAACCCAATCGTCACTTACTATGCTTCATAGCTACTACCCTTCATTATTTCAGAAGTTCATGAGATGTTTTCCCTTAATTTCTTCCCCCCTTGGACTTATTAAGCATACTTAGGACACATGCAATTCAAGATTGTTCATGACCCACTCTATGGGTGGTGTTTAACTTAGACCCATAACTTTCATTCCCAATTTCATGGATTCTTACATGCATGTGTTGGGTCTTCAAGAATTTCTAAGAGAATGGGTAAAGGAACTTACCTTGCATGTCAATTAATTCATTCTTCCTTCTTGATTCTTCAATCCTTAAGTTCCCCTTTGATTTTGGGTTTGCAAGGGAAGAACTTCAGCTAGGGCTTCTTCTTCCTTCTTCAATTTTTATGCTTTCTTCTTTGATTCATGTGTTTGGATGAAGAGGAGTCGATTTAGGGCTTATGGGTTCTTGGAGAAATGTTCTTGAGAGCTTCAGATGTGTTTGGGTATTATAAAATGAGTAATGAACGTGTTTGAGTCCCTTATATAGGTCAAGGGGTCTGAAGTTCAATTTCAGTGAAATGTCGAATTCGCGACGGGGAAGGGCCATTTCGCGGTTCGCTTTTGGGTTTCGCGGACCGCTTTTTGGTCGCGAAACACGACCCAAGTTTCTGTTTCAGTTCGCGATGGGAGGGGTCATTTTCGCGGTTCGCTTTTTCATTTCGCGAACCGCGTTTCTGTCGCGTTTCTATCGCGTTTCTCGCCTGGGCTTACTGTCCGTGTTCGCGATGGCCTTGTTGATTTCGCGAACCGCTTTTCCCATTTCGCGGTTCGCTTTCCTTCACTTGCCGTCGCTTTTTCGACAAGAAGCCAACCCAGGCTTCTGCCTCACTTCGCGACTTGATTCGCGATACGCATGTGCATTTCGCGGATCGCGAATTGGACATTGGGACGCTTTTTGTCCCTTTTGTTCTTCTCTTTTTTTTTTTTTTAACGCCTTTCGTTTTCCCGCCCTTTCTTTCTTAACATTTTCAACACTTTTCAATATTTCTCTTACTCATAGGCCCATACACACTTGCCACATCACGGCACAATCAAGTAGGCGAATTTACGGGGTATCACAGAAGATGGATATGATGCAATCCAAAACACTCATTGAATGGTGTGTATTGCTAAACAAAGTCTTACACTTGTGAATATTTAGTTGAAATAGTTTTGAATGATGATTGTATTGTTGATATTATTTTGTTATTGGACATTTGTATTGGCGTTGTTGTTGTGGTTGTTATTAGCATTTTTTTTTAAAATTCACTAGTTTTTAATATATATATATATATATATATATACAAAGATGGAAGGGGACTTAGGCCTTACTTCCCAATATGAAGGATGTACACTCTTGGTCATCGAGACTTGACAACCAAGTATACCTAGGTATCTGTGATGGGTTAGACCTATGATGATGTAATGATTGTCTATCTTATAGCATCGATAGACAACCATATGTACAAAAACATTGTGAAGCGAATGTAGGTCAGCTATACAAAAGAGTATATATGTTCCTAATTCTACTAAAGAAGTGATTTGAAATAGAGTCCTCTCTGTACGATAAGGTCTATTCTAGCAAAAAAAAGAGTCTTTTACGTGATGTACCATAAACAGAAGGTAACAAACTTCAACTTTGCTTTGACAAAGGGAGCATAGTTGAGGAATGTTGCTACTGCCGCTTGGTGATTTTATTTCTTCCTTGCTGCTGTTACTGCTATTGAAATTGTCACTGCTGTTGTTGCTGCTGCTGGTACCTTCGCTGCTGTTTCCACAATTGCTGCTGCTATTTTTTTTTTTTTTAAATTCACTAGGTAATATGCCTAGTGTTAATTTTATATATATATATACATATATATATATATATATATATATATATATATATATATATATGTATATATATATATATCGTAAAATACAAAGATGGAGGGGGACTTAGGCCTTACCTCCGAATATGAAGGATGTACACTCTTGGTCATCGAGACTTGTGATGGGTTAGACCTATGATGATGTTATTAGCGTTGTTGTTGTGGTTGTGGTTGTTATTAGCGTTGTTATTGTGGTTGTGGTTGTTATTAGTGTTGGTGTTGTAGCCGTGGTTGTTATTAGCATTGTTGTTGTGGTTGTTGTTGGTTAATTGTTGCTGTTGTTGTGGTTGTTGTTGGTTACTTGTTGTTGTTGTTGGTTAATTGTGGTTGAATGACAGCAATATAATGCTGCCATTATAGGATGTTACTGGTTGTAATTGGCAGGTGGTGTAGCTTAAAAGCATGCATATTCCGCCAAGTTTTTATCCAGAAAACCAACCAATTTCGGTCGGAATTCTCATATTAAAACTCAGAAATTCATAATTTCCGACCAACTTCGGTCGATAATTTCAATGTGAAATCTGCAAAGTTTGAAATTACCGACCGAGGTCTGTTGGAAATAAATTTATTTATTTATTTATTTTTTTTTTAATTATTCCGACTGATTTCGGTCGGTCTGTTAAAATTTAAAAAGAAATATAAATGTATTGTATATTTACAATACCGACCGACCTCGGTAGCTATTGTGAAAAATAAATAAAAATTAATTTAATTAATACCGACCGATTTCGGTCGGTATATTTATTTTTCTAACAAAAGTTGTCAGTTAAAGTGGTCAACCAATGATTGAATAAACCGACGTTAGCGATTACTATTATTATGATGAATTAAAAGCGATCGAAAACCAATCGATTTTTTTATATTGCTATCGATTTCGGCCGGTATTAGTGGACGATTTTTTACAATTTTTAATAGTGGTACTAACATTTTGATTTACTTTACATTTTCAATTGAAATGCTTCGTACTGTGTCATATTCCTAACCTTTAACATAAGAGTAGACACCATTAATGCGTTTGTAAATTGTAATTTTACGATTAAACTAGCTTAGAGATATCAATATTTTGTAATCGGAAATGCTGATTTTTTTTTTTTTAAACATTCAGGATAAATTTAGTTAATTGGCCATGCACAGTAGGTAACTCTTTAGAGATGGCAAGACAAATGTCTTCGACAGGTGTACCGTTCCACTGACTTCACGCCGACTACATGGAGGAAGAAATCAAAAGAAAATCTTACCCAAGGATTATTACTAGAGTTTAATTTTATAAACTGACAATATAAAACCTTCATAAATAATCAGATAACATAAAAGTCAAGTAAAAGACAATTTTCTATAGCAAACTTAGATTTATAAATGATAAATGGCCAAAAGGGCATGATTTTAAGTGTATTTTTCTCTCATTTGTCGTGTGAGTTGCGAGAGATTATATGATATTTAAAGTGAATTATACGTATTCGTATTTTTTATTTGTAGGAGTGAGCTTGAATGATAATGAAGCAAAAAATGTTAAATTATTGCAAAAAGGAGAAAAATGAAAGGACCAAGAACTTGTCTATTCTCGTGTGTGGCAGGAAAACGAACACGAAAAAGGAGAAAAGTGAAGACACAAAGCAGCAAAGTGAAGCAAAAGGCACAAATTGCTTCGCGAATGGAAGAATTACAAAAACTGAATCCGCGTCCATGGGAGCGTGACGCGCAAAGGCAAACGCAGATTCCAGCTTTTTTCCATTTGAACTGGGATTGAAAAGTTCCGCCCCTTAGCAAGGTGATATAAATACATCAAAAAATGACTTTTTAAGGGCAACACAAAATCTTTGAAGGCAAGAACAAGCAAGGAGCAAGACGGAAGATTCGGAGACGAGTTTTTATCTTTCTTCTTTCCTTTTCTATTACTAGTTCTAGGGTACGCACTTTGGCTTGTACCTACATTTGAGTATATAATATTAAAAATTTACATTAATATTTTTAAAAATATATTTCAGTTATAAAATAAAATTAAATAAAGAAATACAAGTTTATGAAAATGATAATGTTGGTCGAAAAAGGTCTTTCTATATATTCAAGTAACCATTTCTAGTTGCTTTTAATAAATTTTACAGTCCTAGATATAAGACTTCATACTTAAATAAAAGGAGGCCTTTTTTCGTACTTTTAGAGTATACGCAATTATGTGTTTATTTATGTGCAATTATTATGAGTCATTTTAAAAGTATTTATTAAACTTGATGTTGAGTAACATAGTATTGTAATTATAGAAATTAAGTTATTTATATTTAATTATCGTATTTATTAGAATGTATATTTATATTTTGATACATGAATTTTATAGAAGGCGCAATTGGTTAAAGGATAATGGATATTCGGTTATATATCACAGAATCAATCATAATTTTTCACGTACAGTACTTTTCTATTTCTTATTTTTACTACGATAATTAAATTGTGAAAAAATATTGGGTTTTATTCTACATTCGATAATAAATCTAGAATTAAGAATACGAAAAATCGAAGAAGTGCCGGTCGACTTTATCGGCTTCCATTATATTTTTTACTGTCTTTCTCTAAATTATTTTTACTAAGATAAAATTAATCGGTTATATTTATGTCGCAACCCGAAATCAAACTAGTCGTGATGGCACTTAACTTCACCTGTTAGGTAGTAAGCCAAATAATAATAATCCGATTCAATTAATATTTAACTGACTCTAATACACTCCCCAAGGACTGGAAGTGCAAATCATGAGCTTCTAAGATTAGAATTTATAAAACTGGTGTGAAATAAAAATACGTTATCTATCTGAAATATACAAGAACAGATTAAAATTCTAAAGCTACCATGAATAAGAGGAAGCAATGACTGGAACACAGGTATATCTTCATATCCATCTCTCGCCGTACGCAGCAACATCAGCATAAGAAATCTGCACGCAAGGTGCAGAAGTGTAATATGAGTACAACCGACCCCATGTACTCAATAAGTAACAAACATAACCTTAGGTTGAAAGTAGTGACGAGCTTGTACCAAGGTCATAGTACACACCAATAACCAATAACATCTCATAACAATACAATTTAAGACAGCACAAGTCGTATACAATTATAGAAAGTAAACCTTTTCTTTTCAAGTGTAACAGTAAAACTCAAATCTTTTGCCGAAAATCACCGAAATATGAGTAAGTTTGAGATATGTGATTTTCTCAAAAACTTTAACGACATATAAGAAATTTCATTATCAAATTGTATGAGGAAAAATACTTCTCTATGCCTACATATCAAGTATGCGTGTCTAATGTAATGCAGTGCAGTGATGAACTCATGTGCTCACACTCTCAGAGTATTCAATCACTCAGTACTATATATGGCCAATCCAACCCAGGAAAGATCCATCCCATATAATATATATATATATATAATAACTGACATTCAGTCACTCAGTACTGTACATGGTCAATCCAGCTCAGGAAACTCTATCCCAAATATAATAAATGATTTGGTCAAGATCCATAACCAGAGAAATTATAAATAAATAAGGCAACTCCATGCCCTGGGAAGTCCATCCCAAATATAAAATCATCTGCGCTCACAGTGGGCAGACTCCGGAGGAGCTCCTTTAGCCCAAGCGCTATAATAAACCAATCTGGCCTGCTGCGGCGTGCAGCCCGATCCCATAATAATAAAGCCTATAAGTCCTGCTGCGGTGTGCAGCCCCGATCTATATAATAATAACATATATAAAGCCAAAATAGCCTGCTACGATATGCAGCGCGATCCCATAATATCCTCACAATCAGGCCCTCGGCCTCACTTAGTCATCAATCTCTCTAGTCTCTCGGGCTCACAATGTCATGAAACTAGCCCAAAATGATGACATGATGTATCAATAAATAACAATAGAGACTGAGATATGATATGCAATGAATGAACATGACTGAGTATGAAATTTTAGTTTAAACATATAATTTGATTGCAGAAATGACCTTAGTAGGTCCCAATAATACCAGCATTTGCCTAAGCAAGATTTCTAACATGAGTTATAGCTCAGTTTCTCAAACACATAAAAATACATGGAAAAATACAAGTTAATTGACTATACAGCTCTACGGAATCGACCGAGTCACAATTTCTACGGTGCACGCCCACACGCCCGTCACCTAGCATGTGCGTTACCTCCCCTAATAATTTACATAACACGTATAATCAAGGTTCATACCCTCAGCTCCAAGTTTAAAAAAGTTACTTACCTAGAACAAGCCGAATCAAATGCCGAGCAAGATAAACAACGCTCCGAAATTTCCATTCCGCGCGTATCAACCTCCGAACGCCTTCCCATCTCCTCAATTCTAAGTTAAATGGTCCGAAACTAGTCAAACAACGTGCAAATTAATCAAAATATACTCTAATGCTTACAATTTAACAATTTATAAAAATTTCCAACTCCGCTTGAAAATTCGACAGTGGGGACCACGTCTCAGAATCCGACGAAACTCACAAAATTCGAGAACCCATTCAATTACGAGTTCAACCATACTAATTTCACTCAAATCCGACTCCGAATTAGTATTCAAAACTCGAAAATTCGTTTTATGAAATTATAAAAATTTCCTTTAATTTCTCTTGAAAATTCGATAATCATACGCCAGAAATGAAGATTAATCCATGAAATATAATCATAAGTGAGTCAAGAACACACACCCCGAGTTGTATGGTGAAATTCCTCGCAAAAGTCACCCAAACCAAGTTCCAAAATCCGAAAAATGAAAAATGAGACGAAGTCTCATTTTCAGAACATAAGTCTGCTGCCCAAACATTTAGCTTAGGCGATTGCGGACAAACTCATGTGATTGCAAAGCACAGATTTCCACTGCCATAAATTAACACAATGCGATCACGCACAACGTCACGAGATCGCGAAGAACAAAATAAACTACCCCCAAAAGCTCCTCTACGCGACCGCACGATATCACACGCGAATGCGAAGCACAAGCTTCCCAGGCCTACGCGATCGCGAAAGGCCCACAAGTTCGCATAGAATAACGCTCCTGAACCCTAGCTGCCTCACCTCCTCTTCACGAACGCGGCCTTGCCCACGTGTTCGCGATGCACTGATTCCCCCAACCTATGCGATCGCACCCAGATCTGGCGATCACATTGAACAAACATCACAGCTGCTCCAACTGGCTTACGCGATCGCGGACCTTCCCATGCGATCGCGCATAAGGAAACCAGATCAGTGCACCAAAAATTTCAAGAAGTTCTCTAAGTCCAAAAGTTGATGCCTCAAATCACATCAAACAATGCTAAAAATATAAATCATGCCCTAATTCAAGCCTAATGAAAACTAACAAATTCCAACTTCTACATTCGATGCCAAAACTTATCAAACCAAGTTTGATTGACCTCAAATTTTGCACATAAGCCATAAATGACATAACGAACCTATTCTAATTTCCAAAATCAGATTTCGAACCCGATATCAAAAAGTCAACTCCCTGGTCAAACTTCCAAACCTTCAATTTCTTACTTTTGCCATTCCAAGCCAAATTTGACTACGGACTTCAAAATAAAATATCCAGACACACTCTAAGTCCGAAATCACCATACGGAGCTATTGAAACCATCAAAACTCTATTCCGGAGTTTTTGCACAAAAGTCAAACTTCGACCAACCCTTTTCATTTAAGCTTCCAACATGGATTTCATTACCGAACTAATCCCGAAACACCTGAAAACCAAATCCGACAATACACATTGGTCATAATACATCATATGAAGCTATTCAAGAGTTCAAATAGTTGAAAGGAGCGTAAATACTCAAAACGACCGGTCAGATCGTTACATTCTCCCCCATTTAAGTATACGTTCATCCTCAAACGTGCCAAGAGTTGTTTCCAAGCCATCAAATCACTATTCCACCTTACCACGCACATACCCAGGGGTGATCCCACGCCACCCTATTCCATATAGGCCTTACAACACAACATAATTGAAGATCATTACTTTAACCTTAGTCCGTAAAACTTAGAACCCAAATTTCTAACATCTAGAATTTCTTACTAGACACGAATCTCACATCTACACATTATATAAGTCTGAACAAGCTGTATCAAGACATAACCATAACCATAGATATAATCACATAACATACTACACAACTCGCATGCTCGCAGCACCATTCCCGATCACAGTAACTACTCCAAACCAACCAAGTACTAGTATTAAACCCCATCTTCTACAGAACCTCGTTCCAAAACCTTCGTACGCTGTCGATAATGAAAGAAACATACAAAACTCACAACCACTCACCAGATCAACAGGTCACGGAGCTTTCCCTCGTTCAACAAGTACCATAGCCAATTGTTTAAGCGGAATTCTAAATTATTCTTCCAACACGTTGTAATCAAACCCGATAGTACTGATTCTAGGTCCAATGACTTTATATCACCAAACACAACTATTCTAGCTATTCCGGTGTAATCTTACCTTTTTAAAAACCAGCACAGAACATTATTTAAAACCAACTCATCATATTCCATGAGAGAATATCTGTGTGTACATATGCATAATTTTCTTAAATTGCCCTGATCAGGCAATATCATAGCATGAAGAGGAAAGAAACAATTAATCAGATAAACGATCAAGAATGAAAATTCCACACGCTGCACGGATAATTCACGTGCTAACAATGAAACTCGCACGGACAACTCACGTGCCAATAATATCAATATATGGATCCACACGGACAACTCACGTACCAATAACATAATGAGTCTGGTATCGTCCTAGGCCTCCAGTCCAAACATATCACATGGGAGCATTTAAACAGGTATACAGGTATATGATGAGAGAGATAAGATTCTCATGTTGCTGGTCTGGTATAAATGACATTCTAAAGTGTAGGCATGTACAAATTGTGCTATTGTAGCTCAAATCGGAAATCTTTCATCACTGAGGCATTTATCAAGTTCGTTTAGGGATTTTAACCCCTATGTAGCCTCAAACACGATTCAAATAGCTCACGCAATATTACGGATATGAGAAACATCATATCTTAAAGCTTAACAGTTAATTCTAGGCTTATTATAGCCTAAACGCAATCCGAGCATGGATAAATAGCCCTTTAAAAAGTCCTCAATTACTTAACCATAACATGTACTATTATCTAGTTAACTTGGCCACATCTTCACAGTCTGCGGCCCCGAAACTATTTGCTTCTGAGAACTCCCAGTCCCCCAAATTCATAGAACACATGAACCACCGTAACTGATTACAACTCCAGCACTCGAATGACTGTAACATCCTTCATGCATGATCATCCCACAAGGAATACTTTCATAATTCTTCCGTGCCACATAAAAATAATTTGAATATCAGCAGTCTATCAACCAGGTGAGTACCGCAATACCAATGAACATCCGTAAGTCAAAACACAACGCGCCTTCTGAAATGCGCACCCTTCTCAGGAATTACGAGCTGTTATAACATTCACCTAAATATCTGAAATTGACCATGCTGTCCAAAATTCGTGACGTTCCCTTCAAGACTGAACTGCTACCTTGTACATGTCAATCTTAATCCCGCACAACTCACCACATCTATCATTCCATGATGTGAAAAGCATGAGAATCTCATTATCACCTCTGAGTCACCAGCAAATTACATACCTAGTTAGTTAGAAACTTTCCATTTGCTCCCATCCAGGAGGAAGTCACAATACACAACATGCTCCTCACACCGGTGGAAAATATCCGGCTCAAACCATGGTAGAAACCATCAAGAACACTTTGAAATCCGTTTGCATATAACCAAGCTATCAGAACTGAATTCCTCTAACTCGACCAAGCCACGCAGGTCACCAAATCCAAGAATATTGCCACCAAAACATCTATAAAATCCCACCACATCATAATTACCCCCATAAATACCACAACCGAAACATTCACTCTGAAAATACCTTATGTGAATTTAAAATTATTCTCTTTACCTTTCTTATACTGGAATGTAGAATCCATAGTCATACAGTATTATCGCAAGTCCCGACACCATCCAATGTAACTAACCGATTCTAGGGATATACAAATCCGAAAAATTCTCAAATGCTTACATATAAATCTTTAACTCTTTAGAACCTTCTTGAGAGTCATCCACTTTGCTCAAATCTAAATTGCACTGCCCAAACAGGCCGAAAGACACATGCCCCTTTAGCACATCAACACCCGAAGAAGCAACCTTGCCTTAACATCACCAATCGAATTCATACTTCGTGCGCACTACATCCTTTGAAATAACAATTTAATCATTCCATGATTTTCATATTTTCATAAAGTGCAATATAACCCGTATTCATGAATTTCCTTACTCGAGTCATCCTCAATATCAGTTTCTGCAAGTCATAACTAATCCACGAATATGCCTTAGACCAAAACCAATATACACATGATTGTGCAATCAAATCATAGATAGCGGACTTCCCCACTTGGCTCAAAGCCATAAATCAAAATACTCGGTAACTCATAATACCCCTACTCTATTACTGCCATAATATCGCAGTTAGTTCAACAGAGATTCTTCTCAAGCTCATGCAACACCAACCATAAAATACCTCAACCATCCACTAAGCTCGCATTTATTCTCGTGAAAGTCAAGTCAACTTTCTCAACCAGATTTAAATTCAAATCTCAACACGTACACCCCGATGGTAGAAAAGAAACTCTCCACTCAACATTATAAGGAGCACAGCTCCGTAAATTACTTCGTATGAGATAACCCACATGCTTAGCCTCAAATTGGCATCTTGCTATATCCTTTCGCAGCCACAATTACTATACAATTACTTAATCTTCCTGAGTCCAAACTCATTAACAAGATATGAGAACTTAATTTGTCCCACAATTTAAAAACTTGAAATATCCTTCAGCACACTCATAACTCGAGACTATACATCAAATCAAGAACCCAATGACCTTTTTTACATCTCGAGAAACTCTTCTCGTCATATTCAAACCTTCACATAGTCATTCAACCACTCATCGAGCTACAAATTTCACTCATGGGGATACTACCGGACGCATAAGTCCAAATGCACAAGGTCTTACAACTGAAACTACCGAGCTTAAGTTGCAGTCTAACCCTGGCCTCAAGTCCTCCAGACTAGCCCATCACCAAAATACAGAATACTCATCTCGAACCTCGTTCATGGAATCACAAGCTGGCGATGCACATCTGATACCAATCGCTCACATGCGCACACAAATGCGTGGAAGGATTTCAAAGAGTTATGTTTCAAACTGAGTCAATTCCGCACGATAAGGAAAGAAAGATGGGAGATTATCCTAAATGCCCTGTAGCCTCTCGAAAATAAGTATGGACGTCATCATATATCCGCAAGACTCTACTAGATACTTGCTCATGACTTGTAGAACTTATGAACCTAGAGTTCAGATACCAACTTGTCACGACCCAAAATCCAACTAGCTGTGATGGCACCTAACTTCACCCGCTAGGTAAGCCAAATAACAACAACCCGATTCAATTAATATTAACTAACTCTAACACTCCCCAAGGACTGGTAGTACAAATCATGAGCTTCTAAGATTAGAATTTATAAAACTGGTGTGAAATAAAAATACGTCATCTATCTGAAATATACAAGAACAGATTAAAAATTCTAAAGCTACCATGAACAAGAGGAAGCAATGACTGGAACGCAGGTACATCTTCATATCCAGCTCTCGCCGTACGCAGCAACATCAGCATCAGAAATCTGCACGCAAGGTGCAGAAGTGTAGTATGAGTACAACCAACCCCATGTACTCAATAAGTAACAAAACTAACCTTAGGTTGAAAGTAACGACGAGCTTGTACCAAGGTCAGAGTCCACACCAATAACCAATAACATCTCATAGCAATACAATTTAAAGCAGCGCAAGTAATAAATAATAACATGCTCAGCTCGTATACAGTTATGGAAAATAAACATTTTCTTTTCAAGTATAACAGTAAAACTCAAATCTTTTGTTGAAAGTCACCGAAATATGAGTAAGTCTGAGATCTGTGATTTTCTCAAAAACTTTAATGACAGATAAGAAATTTCATTGTTAGATGGCATGAGGAAAAATACTTCTCTATGCCTACATATCAAGTATGCGTGTCTAATGCAATGCAACACAGTGCTGAACTCATGTACTCACACTCTCAGAGTAATCAACTCAGTACTGTATATGGCCAATCCAGCCCTGGGAAGATCATCCCATATATATACATAATAACTGACATTCAGTCACTCAGTACTGTACAGGACCAATCCAGCCCAAGGAACTTCATCATAAATATAATAAATGATTCGGACAAGATCTATGCCCAGGGAGATTGTAAATAAATAAGGCAACTCCAAGCCCTGGGAAGTCCATCCCAAATATAAAATCATCTGCGCTCACAGTGGGAGGTGCAGACTCCGGAGGGGCTCCTTCAGCCCAAGCGCTATAATAAGCCAATCTAGCCTGCTGCGGCATGCAGCCCGATCCCATAATAATAAAGCCTATAAGGTCTGCTACGGCATGCGGCCCCGATCCATATAATAATAACATATATAAAGCCAAAATGGCCTGTTGTGGCGTGCAGCGCGGTCCTATAATATCCTCACAATCAGACCCTCGGCCTCATTCAGTCATCAATGTTTCTAGTCTCTCAGGCTCACAATGTCATGAAATTACCCCAAAATGATGACATGATGTATCAATAAATAACAACAGAGACTGAGATATGATATGCAATGAATGAATATGACTGAGTATGAAATTTTAGTTTAAACATATAATTTGATTGCAGAAATGACCTTAGTAGGTCCCAATAATACCAGCATTTGCCAAGCAAGATTTCTAACATGAGTTATAGCTCAGTTTCTCAAACACATAAAAATACATGGAAAAATACAAGTTAATTGACTATACAGCTCTACGGAATCGATCGAGTCACAATTTCTACGGTGCACGCCCACACGTCCGTCACCTAGCATGTGCATCACCTCCCCTATCAATTTACATAACACGTATAATTAAGGTTCATACCCTCAGCTCCAAGTTTAGAAGAGTTACATACCTCAAACAAGCCGAATCAAATGCCGAGCAAGATAAACAACGCTCCGAAATTTCCATTCCGCGCGTATCAACCTCCGAACGCCTTCCCATCTCCTCAATTCTAAGTTAAACAGTCTGAAACTAGTCAAATAACGTACAAATTAATCGAAATATACTCCAATGCTTACAATTTAATAATTTATAAAAATTTCCAACTCCACTCGAAAAGTCAACAATGGGGCCCACGTCTTAGAATCCGACGAAACTCACAAAATCTGACAACCCATTCAATTACGAGTTCAACCATACTAATTTCACTCAAATCCGACTCCAAATCGGGTTTTGAAACTCGAAAATTTGTTTTGTGAAATTATAGAAATTTCCTTCGATTTCTCTTGAAAATTCGATAATCATATGACAAAAATGAAGATTAATCCATGAAATATAATCACAAGTGAGTCAAGAACACTTACCGCAATTTGTGTGGTGAAATTCCTCTCAAAAGTCGCCCAAACCGAGCTCCAAAATCCGAAAAATGGAAAATGAGACGAAGCCAGACATTTACCTTATGCGATTGCGGACAAACTCATGCGATCGCGAAGCACAGATTTCCACTGCCAAAAATTAAAACTATGCAATCGTGGACAGCGTCACGCGATCGCGAACAATTAAATAAACTGCTCCCAAAAACTCCTCTATGCGACCACACAATATCACACGCGAACGCGAAGCACAAGCTTCCCAGGCCTAGGTGATCGTCGACGGCCCACGCGTTCGCATAGAAAAACACTCCTGAACCCCAACTGCCTCACCTCCTCTTCGCGAACGCGGCCTTGCCCACGTGTTCGCGATGCTCTGATTCCCCCAACCTACACGATCGCACCCTAGATCTGGCGATGGCATTGAACAAACATCGCAACTGCTCTAACTGGCCTACGCGATCGCGGACCTTCCCACGCGATCGCGTATAAGGAAACCAGATCAGTGCACCAAAAAGTTCTAGAAATTCTCTAAGTCCAAAAGTTGATCCGATAACCTTCCGAAATGCACCCGAGGCCCCCGGGAACTCAACCAAACATACCAACAAGTCCTAAAATATCATGCAAACTTAGTCGAAGCCTCAAATCACATCAAACAATGCTAAAAATACAAGTCATACGCCAATTCAACCCTAATGAAAACTAACAAATTCCAACTTCTACATTCGATGCCGAAGCCTATCAAACCAGGTCCGATTGACCTCAAATTTGCACATAAGTCATAAATTACATAACATACCTATTCTAATTTCCAAAATCGTATTCTCACCCCGATATCAAAAAGTCAATTCCTTGGTCAAACTTCCAAATCTTCAATTTCGTATTTTTGCCATTTCAAGCCAAATTTAACTACGGATATATATCCAGACACACTCCTAAGTTCGAAATCACCACAGGATCTATTGGAACCATCAAAACTCCATTCCGAAGTTGTTTGCACAAAAGCCTAACTCCAGTCAACCGTTTTCATTTAAGCTTCCAACATGAATTTCATTCATCCGAACTAATCCTGAAACAACTGAAAACCAAATTCAACAATACACACTGGTCATAATACATCATATGAAGCTATTCAAGAGTTCAAATAGTTGCAAGGAGCGTAAATATTCAAAACGATTTGGTCGGTTCATTACAAGTTATGCAGCCAAAGAGTAATTCAAACAAACAATAAGTAATAACTACTATTACTTATTCTACATTGATTGTTTAATTTCTGGTATAATTTGTTTTTTACAAATTGTTGTGTTGCATAATTCAAAAAAGAAAAAAATTGTACAATACATAAGAAAGAATTTAATGGATAAAATTTTGTTGATATAAGACTCCTAAATATTAGAAAAAAACTTAATTTCTCGGAAAAGTCTTGTCTACGAATATAAGATATTCAATATCAAATAAATTGATAGTTTTGTTACTATCGTATCCTTGTTTGAGTTAGAAATTGATAAGTTAACAACCTTGTTTTTTCTTAGTTTAATAACAAACTTAGAATATCAAAATAGAAATTTAAAAGTGCATTCCTTGATCGTGCATATTCATTTTAAATCATAAATATTGACTACCATATCTGTAAATAGAAATATATTGCTTTTGAATTTCTAAATAAGAAAACTTTATATCTATTTCAAATAAGGAAAAAAATATTAACCAAATTTTTTTAAAAATTAAAGTCCTAAGTAGTAAGGTTATAATTAAATGTCTATTCCTAAATATTAGGGAATTAATTAAATGATCATCCCTAAATATTAGGAGATTAATATAAATGATTATTTTGTCTAGTGTTAACTCTATTTTTAAAGGGTAAAAAAGATGAATGACATTTCGCTAAGGGCCTTCGTGCTTTTAATATAGTATAGATTTCTGGTATTATTTGATTTGTACAAATTGTTATGTTACATAATTCGAAAAATAAAAACATTTGCACAAATACATAAGAAAGAATTTAATTGATAAAATTTTGTTGATATAAAACTCCTAAATATTAGAGAAATCTTAAATTCTCGAAAAAAGTCTTGTCTACGAATATAAGACATTCAGTATCAAACATATTGATAGTTTTGTTGATATCATATCCTTGTTTGAGTTAGAAATTGATAGGTTAACAACCTTTTTTTTTCTTAGTTTAATAACAGACTTAGAATGTCAAATAGAAATTTGAAAGTGCATGTCTTGATTGTGCATATTCATTTTAAATCATAAATATCGACTACCACATTTGTAATTAGAAATATACTGCTTTTGAATTTCTAATATGAGAACTTTTTACCTATTTCAAATAAGGAAAAAAATATTAACTAAATTTTATTTAAAATTAAAGTCCTAAGTATTAAGGTTATAATTAAATGACTATTCCTAAGTATTAGGGAATTAACTAAATGATCATTCCTAAATATTAGGAGATTAATATAAATGACTGTTTTGTCTAGTGTTAACTCTATTTTTAAAGGGTAAAAAAGGTGAACGACATTTCGCTAAGGGCCTACGTGCTTTTAATATAGTATAGATTGGTGATGAATTCTTAAATTGTAGTTGTGCGAACAATTATGAGTAGCTAAACTCTTTATTCTAGCCTTTTATGGAACCTCTTGGAGGATGAATTTTTGTTGCATTTAATATAAGTTTGGCATTGGATTTTCTCTACTTGTCAACTACGTGATTATTGTAGTTGATTGAAGGGCCCTCAATTGGCTATGCCTATTTAGTATGTAATACTTGGAAAATGGTACATAGTTAGGTAGTTGTTAAACAACATCACTCCTAACATATATGAGAGATTAATATGGAGGGTTTAAATGTGGGATTAGGAATAACGAAACCTTGGTGTGAACTTAATAAGCGGTGAACTAATGCTAGCTAGTGTAGTTCGGAAGAATACTTCTAGTATATTGTTGTAATTGCTCAGAAGAGAACTTTGACACCTGAAGTGCTCACAATCGATAGAGAATATCTAACCAGATTTATAGGAGACGTGGCGGGGAGGATTCTGATGAAAGGGGAAATACTAACCCTAGACCTTTCCAATCTTGTCTACAACATTTGCTTTGTTAGTAATAAAATTACAGTTTTTTAATTACCTTGCTTTTAGTTAGTAAACACTCATTATTCAATATTTCTGGAAGTTGATTACTTGAATTCTTGCGAAACTAGCAGTTGTGATTAGTAGGTTAATTTCCTATGTGATTCAACTCCAGACTTGTAACGGGTTATATTTGTAACGACTGCTTAGTCCTTTTTATAAGGCACAGTTGGGCGAGATCAAATTTTGGCGCCGTTGCTGGAGAATAACGGTGTTATTAATTACAACTAGAAGAATGGTTAGGATTCTTAGTTTAGACAATTGTTTTCATTTTAAATTCATTATATTGAAATTCTAACGTTTGTAGTCTTGTGTGTTATAGGTGCATGCCTAGGAACTCTTCAAGAATTGGTGAATTGTTTGAAGCATTACCGGATCCAGAGAAAGCAAGAAGCAGAAATGACAAAAAAACCTAACAGAACAGATCGATAGACATGGTGGACGTCATAGACAACCAAAACAACCGAAACAATGGGAATGATTCGAACAATCAGGGTGTGGCACCTCTTGTTCCAGAAGCGGCCTTGTATGATTGAGCACAACCCACCACTAAAAATCTAGTAACTGCAATTGCAGTCCCTCAGATACAAGCGGAGTCCTTTCAAATCAGAAACCACATGCTACATCTGTTGCAGAATAAGGGACTATTCTCCGGGCCTTATATTGAAGATCCACAACAGCATCTGAAAAATGTTTTGTCAATTTGTGTCACTCAAAAGCAACCGAATGTGACACCGGAAGCAATCAAACTGTTATTTTTTTCATTCTCAGTGATTGGAGAAGCTCAGACTTAGCTTAATTCGCTCCTCGTAAACTCCATAACCACTTGGGAGGAATTAGTCAAGCAGTTTTTAGACAAGTTCTACCCACCCAATATGACTGCTAAGCAAGTTGATGAGATATTGAGCTTCAGGAAGGAACTAGCTGAAACACTACAAGAAATGTAGGAGAGGTTCAAAGAGATGCTGGTTAAGTGTCCACATCATGGCATTCCAGATCAGATGTCGGGACAAAGACTTTACATGGGATTGGCAGATAGCTTGAAGGCCAATGTTGATGCTTCAGCAGGTGGAGAAATTTTGAGCAAATCATTTAGAGAGTGTAAGGTCCTGGAAGATAAAATTGCTAAAAACTCAGGATGGTGACAAGAGACGCTATAATCACCCCTGTAGTTCACTCGGTAGCTTTAGACCCAAACAACTCCATAGCCGAGAATATGGCCACTCTGATGACGCAAATGAGTATCATCACCAAGAAGATTGATTAATCAGGACAAAAGCAGGTACACATAGTTGACACGACTAATGGGGACTTATGTACACCATGCATTAGCCCACCATATGTGTGCTCGTGGAGTGGTGAAAGCGACAACCAGAACTATCAGGAAAATATGAACTATGTGGGAAACTAAGGAGGACAGAGGCAAGGTGGTCAGAATTGGGGGTAGCAGAACCAGTGGGGCAGACGTACTATAACAACAACAATCCTGGAGCTATGCGACCACATGGTCAAGTTGTGCTTTACCAAAGGCAACAGAGATACAATCAGCAAAATCAGCAACTAGCTTATCAACAGCCTCAACAATAACAGATAGTGAGATAAGATGATGGTTTGTCTAAAATTAAAGGAATGCTGCAACAATTGATTGGGTCCAATGGAAAAATGCAAGAAATTGCTTGCGAAAGCTGACCAACCGAAATACTTGTGCCAGTTCCAATTGAGGTAAATGATTCAATAGATTTAACAGTACAACATGCACAAGAGGAAACAAGCAAAGAAAAAGAGGTTGCAAAGGAGACTGAGAAAGTATAAGAGAAGGCATCAGAAAAAGTGCTGGAGCAGGATCTAACTCAAGTCACAGGAAGGAAGCGACCTCTAGTACCCTTCGTGCAGAGGTTGGTGAAATATCAAAAGGATGAGCAGTACAGAAAATTCATGGAAATGTTTAAGAAAATTCAGGTAAACATTCCACTAATTGATTCTTTGAGAGAGATGCCCGGTTATACAAAAATGATAAAGGACTTAATGTCTCGCAAGTTCGACTTTCAAGACTTAGCAACTGTGACATTGACTCAGACCTGTAGTACTGTTGTGACAAGACCTATAGCTGAGAAGCTATCCGACCCTCGAAGCTTCACAATTCCATGCACCATAGGTAGCTATGCATTCACTAAAGCATTGTATGATTTGGGGGCGAGCATAAATCTGATTCCATTGGCAATCTATAAAAAGTTAGGCATTGGAAGAGCATGGCCCATATCCATGTTACTACAGCTAGCTGACCGAACTGCAAAAAGGCCATCAGGTATACTTGACGATGTACTTATGCAAGTTGAAAAGTTTGTGTTTCCGGCAGTATTTGTCATTCTAGACTGCTAGTTTGATGAGGAGATTTTCATAATTTTATGAAGGTCGTTCATGGCCACAGGAAGAACTCTGATTGATTGTGAAACTAGGGAGCTGAAGATGAGGCTGAATAATGAAGAAATAACATTTAATGTGCAAAAGTCTATGCGGCGACCAAGTGAGTTTACAAATTGCTCTTTGATAGAATTGGTGGATGCGATCATGGAGGAAGGTGATGAGGCACTTAATGCAAAAGACCCTCTAGCAGCTTACCTCACGAACTTAGAAAAAGTAAATGGTGAGGACTTGGTAGAATAGGTATTGGCTCTTGAAGTCCAAGGGTGCTGGAAAAGGGAGCTCGAATTCGAGCTTTTACACTTAGAAGAAAGAAAGACCCCTCCAGCTAAGTCATCGATCGAAGTGCCACCACTGTTGAAGTTGAAATCGCTACCATCTAACCTTAGGAATGCTTTCTTGGGACCTAACTCGACTTTACCAGTTATTATATCCCATATGGTTTGTTAGATGTGCAGGTAGAACAACTTTTGCAGGTGTTGAAAGAGTGCAAGTCTGCAATTGGTTGGACTATTGCAGACATTAAGGGTATCATCTGGCCTTCTGTATGTATAAGATTCTACTAGAAGAAGGGCACAAACCTTCCAGAGAAAATCAAAGAAGGTTGAACCCCAACATGAAAGAAGTCGTGAAGAAGAAAGTGATCAAGTGGTTAGATGCGGGAATCATTTTTCCCATCTTCGACATCAACTGGGTTAGCCCAGTTCAATGTGTGCCAAAGAAAGGTGGAATGATTGTGGTGCAAAACAAGAACAACGAGTCCTCAACAAGAACAGTCACGGAATGGCGAATTTGTATGGACTACAGAAGAATGAACAAGGCCACCCGAAAAGACCATTTTCCCCTGTCATTCATTGATCAGATGTTAGATAGATTGGTAGGGAGGTCCCACTTTTGCTCCTTGGATGGATACTCGGGGTATAATCAGATCTCTATTGCCCCGGAGGATAGAGAGAAAACGTCATTCACCTATCCATATGGCATCTACATTTTTCGGAGAATGCCGTTTGACCTATGTAATACACCAGCCACATTCCAAAGGTGCATGATGGCCATCTTCACAGATATGGTAGAGGACATAATGGAATTTTTCATGAATGATTTCTCAGTGGTGGGAAACTTGTTCGTTGACTGCCTTAGGAATCTGAAAAGAGTGCTGAAGAGATGTATAGAGACTAATCTGGTGCTAAACTGGGAAAAGTGCCATTTCATGGTACATGAAGGTATAGTCTCGGGGCACCTAGTGTCAAGTAAGGGCATTGAGGTGGATCGTGTGAAGGTTGATGTAATAGAGACATTGCCACCACCCACTTCGATCAAGGCAATAAGAAGTTTCCTTGGCCACGCTGATTTCTAAAGCGTTTTATTAAAAAATATTTCCAAGTTTGCTAATCCTTTGTGTAAATTGCTTGAGAAATATCACCCATTTGTATTTTCTGATGACCGCAGGGTAGTTTCTGAGGAATTGAAAAAGAGGCTGGTGTCGGCACCTATCATAGTTGCACCCAACTGGGAGCAACCATTTGAGCTGATGTGCGATGCAAGCGATTATGCTATGGTAGAAGTGCTGGGGCAGCGAAAGGAGAAGGTCATGCACCAATATACTATGCAAGTAGAACCCTGAGTGGTGCCCAACTAAACTACGCAGTGATTGAGAAGGAGATGCTCGCAGTGGTGTTCGCATTTAACAAATTCAGGTCATACCTGATAGGCTCGAAGGTAAATATTTATACTGACCATGCTGCTCTCAGGTACCTAATCGAGTAGAAGGATTCAAAGCCACGCCTGATTTGATGGGTGTTTCTACTATAAGAATTCAACATGGAAATCTGTGACCGAAAGGGAACGGAGAACCAAGTGGTGGATCACTTGTCTAGGTTGGAAGGAGCGGAGAAGAAGGTTGAAGTAGAAGAGATCGTGGAAACTTTCCCAGATAAACAACTGCTGGCTACAAGCCTTGAGGTAGCGTCATGGTATGCAGATATTGCAAACTACCTGACGCGCGGTATTATCCCCCATGACCTATCCTCAGTATAAAAGAAAAAGTTCTTCTGTGATTGTCGTATGTACTTTTGGGATGAGCCTTATGTGTTCAAGATTTATTTTAGTAACATGACTGAAGATGTATCCCCGAGATAGACCAATCTTCTATTTTGCAGGCTTGTCACACATCCCCATATGGTGGCCATTTCGGGGGAGTAGGGACAGCTGCAAAAGTGTTGGCGTCGGGCTTCTACTGGCCGACATTGTTCAGAGATGCACACTTGTGGGTGAAGGGTTGTGATGAATGCCAACAGACCAGGAATATTTCCCGCTGACATGAGATGCGCATGAACCCAATTCAAGAGGTGGAAGTGTTTGATGTATGGGGAATCGATTTCATGGGTCTTTTTGACAGCTCATATGGCAACAAGTACATACTCGTAGCTGTGGACTATGTGTCGAAATGGATGGAGGTTGTGGAACTCCCTAAAAATGATGTAAAGAGGGTCATTGTTTTTTTGAGAAAGAATATATTCACCCGATTCGGCACTCTACGGGTAATAATCAGTGATGGAGGCACTCACTTCTGCAATCGAGCCTTCGCAAAGTTGTTAGAAAAATATGATGTGTGCCACAAGGTTGCCACCCCATATCACCCACTAATGAGTGGGCAAGTGAAGGTTTCGAACAGAGAGAGAAAGAGCATTTTGACAAAGATCGTGAATGCCACAAGAACCGATTGGGCTAAAAAGTTAGATGATGCACTCTAAGCCTATCATATCGCTTTCAAAACTCCAATTGGCATGTCGCCGTATAAATTGGTGTTTGGGAAGGCGTGTCACTTACCCGTGGAGTTGGAGCAAAAAGATTTGTGGGCATTGAGGCAATCATGACAAAAGGCCAAAAGTGGCTAAATTTGAAAAGCTGAAAAAATGGCCAGCACTAGGCTCGTCTAAATAAGCACTTCGCGTGAAGGCAGACGTGGCCCAGGCTAGCAAAACGAGCAAAAAACAGTAAAGCGGGGGCATGGTGAGCCCCACTTCGTGAATTTTTTTTTCTTTCTTTTCGGCTAATTTTTTTCCAGGTATGTTATTCCAAACACCCCCAACCCCTGTTCTCTCCCAAAACTCTCCATTCTCAATATTAGTGTTTATCGGGCAGATCGGGCGGATAATTATGTTTAACTGTTTGGCTTATCAGTTATCGGATGATAAATGTAGGAATCCACTAGCCATCCAATAAGACAACGGCCGGATTACTATCAAATTAATAATTATCAGGCAGTTTATCGGATAAATCAAATAAATTTTTTTTGAACAATCCTAATATGTTGCTATATGATAGAATATGTTAACACTTTGTGATTTGTACTCAATTGTCGAATGAGTCAAAAAAGAAGTATTTTCACCTATAAATTAAGGCTATTATGCTACATAATAATGCTCATAATAACTAGAAAATACTGGAACTTTATCTCTAAATTATTTTGAATTATTTAGGTACTTTAAAATATGACATGAATGCATCAGGTTTTCATGTTTACATAACATCGCATAATACCATGTTACATGATTTTAGTTATTTCTTTTTTTAAATTCAATTTACTCGACAAAAGAGCAAATGGAATAAAAAGGAATTCCAATGATTTCACTAATATATGGGTAAAAGTATAAATATAAACATTCTTAACAGGTTAACAGTTTATCCAATAAGAAAATTGAGTAATCTGCCCCCAAACCATTAAGCCGTTAATTATAAAATCTCAATCCATTCACCAACCATTACCCCGATAATCTGATACCAATAAGCCATCGGTTCGGTTCGGATAACGGTTTTGGTTCGGTTTTGAATAATCCTAATTCCCAACACTCACGCCTCGCTTTTACCTCTCCTCTCGCACCAAGGACCCCAATCCCTCATACGAACTGGTAAGAACCCCCCCCCCCTCTCTTCTTTTCTGCTCGTTCCTATCCACTTGATTTTCAATGATGCTAAGTAACTTATATCAATGTAATTAAGTTGTAGTAGACACTTGTACCCTGGTTATACACTGAGTTGCTCATCAGGGAAGGAGTCATTGATTTCGAGGCCATCATGCGGCCTCCCCTCCTCCTCCAAACGAGACAAGTGGTTTGCCACTTGATTTTCACTCCCTTTTCGATGTTGGATGTCAACATCAAACTCTTGCAACAAAAGCAACCATCTTATCAACTGAGCTTTTGAATCTTTCTTGCTCATAAGATAGCGAAGTGCCGCATGATCCGTATGAACAATAACCTTTGTACCCATCAAGTATGGGCGGAACTTCTCAATTGCAAACACAATGGCAAGAAGCTCTTTCTCTGTAACGGTGTAATTGAATTGGGCATCATTCACGGTCTTACTAGCATAGTAGATCGGATGAAAAATCTTGTTGATGCATTGCCCCAAAACTATTCCAACCCGCTACATCACTAGCATTGCACATGAGCTCAAAAGGAATACTCCAATTAGGAGCGGTGATAATGGGAGTGGTGGTCAACTTGAACTTTAGCAATTCAAAGGATCTCATACATTTTTCATTGAAGTGAAGCTTAGCATCTTTCTATAAGAGTTTGCACAATAGGTTCACCACTTTAGAAAAATCCTTGGTGAAACGCTGGTAGAACCCCGCGTGACCTAAGAAACTCCGCACGCCTTTCACCGACGTTGGAGGTGGAAGTTTAGAAATCACCTCAATCTTTGCCTTGTCGACCTCTATGCCACTCTTTGAAATTTTATGGCCAAGGACAATGCCTTCCTCGACCATGAAATGGCATTTCTCCCAATTTAGCACCAAGTTCGTTTCTTCACACCTTGCCAATACTTTATCCAAATTTGCTAAGCAATCATCGAAGGAATCCCCGGCCACCGAGAAGTCATCCATGAAAACTTCAAGGTAGTCCTCGATCGTATCATGTCAATGAACTTTTTGAATTGATTCTCGTTATTTTGTTTGGCGAGCCTATGAGGATATGGAGGCGGTGGCTTAGTCAATGGTGCCTTAGCTTTTTGCACTACCGGTTCCGGTATGTTAATAACATGATCCCTAGACGGGTTCACTTCCTCTTGAGTCTCTTCCACGGTGTCATCAATATCAATCCGCAGTTCATCATTTGCTTGCACCATATTGTTCGGGATCTCTTCTTCTTCTACCACTTGCTCATCATCCACAAGTTGCCTTTGACTTGAGGTGGGTGCATTCCCACATCTTCCACTTCTTGTAGTAACGGCCATGGCATGCCCCATGTTGTTCCCACCCTTTGGGTTCACCACCGTGTCACGTGGTAGTGCCCCCTTAGGACGAGAATTTAAAGCTTGAGAGATTTGCCCCATTTGCACTTCTAAGTTGCAGATCGATGTGTTGTGTGAAGCAGGCTGGGCATCGAAATTGGCATTCTTCTCCATCATTTGCTTGAACATGTTCTCAATACGGCCCATTTCATTGTTTGAAGAATTAGGACCATGGGAAGGATAAAGAGGTGGGTTGCTTGGTTGTTGATACATCGGGGGCCTTTGAAAACCCGACCCCGATTTCCTTGATTGTTATTCCACCCGCCTTGATTGTTGCCTGCCCAATTGCCTTGGTTATTGTTATTATGACAATTCCCTTGATTATTTCCTCCACTCTAATTGCCTTGATTGTCGTTGTTATTCCAATTGTTTTGATTGTTTTCACCGCTCCAATTACCTTAATGGTTTTAAGGTCTCCATTGTTGTTGGCTTGGGCCTTGGAAGTTTTTTTTTTGCCCTTGAAAGTTTTTCACATATTGGACCTCTTCTTCTTGGTCATTGTAGGAATCCTCTTGCACAAAATTTTCCATTCTTTGTTGCACTTGCGGACCCTTTGTTCTCCGTTTGTTCACCATCATATTTACTCCCTCTATTGTATTGACTTGCCTCGGGTTTTGCTCTTGTTGAAGTTGAGCCTTTGCTAATTAGTTCATGGTGGTGGTCAATTCGGCTATGGCTTGCCCATGGTCATGCAATTCTTTGTGAAGGTGAATCACATTGGGATCCCTTTGTGGAACATTAGCCCGGGATTGCCATGCCGATGAAGTATCTTCCATCTCATCCAAAATATCACACGCCTCCGCATAAGGCGTAGTCATGAAGTTTCCACCGGCAAGTTGATTCACTATACATTGGTTGGTTGTATTGATCCCCCGATAGAAAGTTTGTCGAATCATGTTCTCCGTCATATCGTTGTTGGGGCACTCTTTCACCATTATCCTATATCTTTCCTATATCTCATGTAGTGGTTCGTTGGGCTCATGCTTGAATGCTAGAATTTCATCCTAAAGTGTAGCCATGTGCCCGGGAGAGAAGTACTTAGAAATAAATTTCTCCGCCAATTCATTCCAACTATGAATGGAATGGATTGGTAAATGTTCCAACCAATCTAAAGATTTCCCTGTCGAGAGAAGTAAAAAGGCCTTAGCCTCAAAGCATCCTTCGAGACATTAGTTTGTTTATTCCCCCAACAAGTATCTACGAACCCTTTCAAGTGTTTTTATGCATTTTGACCCGGTGCATCGATGAAGATCCCTCATTGCTCGAGCATAGTGAGCATCACATTGGTTATTTGAAAGTTGTCCGCCCTAATACGGGAAGGGACTATAGCACTTGCATACCTTTCATTTGGCAACACCCTATATGGAGCCGCTCTTGGTGGAGGTGAGGGTGGGGCGGGTATATTGTCATGAAGCGCTCGACCTTGTCTATTTGCTTGAGGTTCAAGAGGGGCCTCATCCATTTGATCATCCTCAAAGTCCACATACCCCAAAGTTATGTTTCCGAGCTTATAGTTTGCCATGATTGCACCTACAATTTCTCAATACGTTAGTAATAAGGAAGGAAAAGAAGATATTTCAAAAGCACACCTAAATATATAGTTAACACCATTTTTTAACTCCCCGACAATGGCGCCAAAAATTGATCTCGTCCAATTTCACACCTCAATTCAAGGTTATGAAACGGTCGATTACAATAATAGTACCCAACAAGAGTGGGGGTCAATTTCCACAGGGAATTATATATGGGAGTTAGGCGTATATATTATAGTATGTTAATTTGAACTATCTCAATTTACACTTCAACAAATTGGCGTTGATTCTGTGTCTAATTTAAACTAAGATAGCAAAGTTAAGAAATGAAACTAAGAGAATTATTTTTGTTGTTTTTCAAGTTTCGTAAAAAACCTAGGGCTATGACCATCACCTAGGTGTTGCCTTATGGGATATAGACCTTAATGCTTATTTTGTTGATCGGGGTTTATTATAGCTATCAACTCTCAATTACCCACTCAATACCTCTCGGTTAGAGAGTGATTTTTCTCGATTTGGCTTTCTCAAGCCCTAATGGGTATTGCACAAAATGGTTGACAAAAGCTCAAGTCGGGTTATTACTATCTCTAGGTTGAAACCTTTAATTGGGATTATCAATCTCTAGATTGACCCAATTTCTCGTTAGTCAAGTTGTCCTAGATTAAGTGTCTCTTTCTCAAGTAGAGACTAAGTCAAATAGGTATGAACTAATGTTTACAACCATTAATTTCATAAATTAAAGCATGAACAAGGCTAAATAACAAACACCCAACCATAAACAAGTATCAAATTAAACACCCATAAGGTTACATTTGGGTCACAACCCTAGTAATAATCTAGCTACTCATGGTTGAAATTGAAGAAATAGAAGAAGAAATAATAAATAAACTTATATTGTGAAATCAAAATGATAAAATCTATGTTAAAATATCCCAAAATATGAAAAACCACTAAAAGAAGTAAAGTGAAACGATTATTGTAGCTGCTGATGTCAAAAAGTTAACCTAAAATTGTGAAACTCGTTTATTTATACAGGGCTCAAAAATTTGAACAAAAATGCCCTTCGGGAGGTTCTCCGGCCGCACAATTTCATGTGTAGTGCGTAGATTTCTTCAACTTGTCAGGATTGGAGGTTTGCGGCCGTTTGAGCTTGTGGGTTGTGGTAAACTTCACACTATTGATGGAAGCGTTGTCCCCTCCACCGATGATCATGTGGATGGTGCGGGCTGGAGAGCACGATTTCGACGGCCCTTGATGTTGTTCACATCCCCTGGCAAAGTTGGTCCTTCCCCGTTCGCTCAGCAATTCTTTGAGGTGTCCATGTCGCAGCATGTTTACGACCTCCTATCTTAGGGCGATGCAATCTTTAATTTTGTGTCCTCGCTCTTGATGGAACTCACAGAGGGCGCCTAATTTTATGGTATTCGGATCTGACCTCATCTTTTGTGTCCACTTCACCTTTAGTTCGAGCTTCTCCAAGGCGTAGATTATCTCTATAGGTGACACGCAAAAATTGTGAGCGGATAGTAAAGAGGGCATACCTCTCTTATTTCGGTGAGTCCCTGTTCTTGATCGTGGTGGGCCATCTTCATGGCGGGATGAGGACCAGTTTGTCACGACCCAAGCCGGAGGGCCGCGACCGGCACCGGACCCTACTCAGCGGGCACCAGCGTACCCTTCATCTAACTTTTCTTATTATCTATAAGGCTTGATATACACATACACCATCTCAAAACAATAATCATAATGAAGGGGAACATCATACCATGATATAAACATACCTATATACATGTTGTGGCCAACAAGGCTGCAATACAAGACCATACAACAAATACATAAATTTGTCGACACGGCAATTCAACTATACATAAGTCAACCCAACACTTATCTATGCATGAACTGACACTTGTCTATGAGCCTCTACAAGAACATACATAATACAACCTATGTCGGAACAGGGCCCGACATGCCCATAATGCCTATACAAAATGCATACCAAGACTGTGGCAAAGTCCGAGGGATGGATCTCGCCAATATCAGCTGAACTGGATAGCCTACTGTGGTGGGGGAGCTTCGTCTATCTGTCTGTCCGGACCTGCAGCACGACATGCAGCGTCCACCAAATAAAGGACATCAGTACGGATAATGTACTGAGTATGTAAGACGGGAAACATAATGTAAGAACAATAATAAGCATCATGATAAGAAACATACAACCTGTACCATCTGAATGCCTCTGAGGGCGACTAACCATGTCATGCTTGACATGCATATGCATATACATATATATATATATATATATATATATACATACATACATACATACATACATCCCTTTTAAAATCATCACATACATACATATGCGCCTCTGTGGGCCTCCTCACCATCATACCCAACTGATCAGTGGTTGCACAATAAGTGCCATCGCCCTGCCGATCATAATGCGGCTCGGTGTTTATATAGTTTCACAATAGGTGCCATCACCCGGCCGACTATAGCGCGGCTCGGTGTAGTAAAATAGGTAATGCATGCTGGACTCATATAATTCATACTTTCATGGCGACGTAAGGTCGAAGAGCTAACAACACATAAATCTTCCCATAAGAGGGGAAACAATAAAAGCACTCCTAACTTCTAAGAATAGAGTATCTTTGAGGGCTCGTACATTCATTGAATTTGTATAATTGGAGTCGTGCAAAGAAAGAGCGGTATAGTCTTACATACCTGGCATATACTGCACCAGTTCCTCAAGCTATGCAATTGTTACAATTCCTTAGTCTACAAATGAAGAACAATTCAACCGTTACTCTCTAAGCGTCATAGCTATCATTAATCACAATCCCCTAAATTCGTACGCTGCTTCTCCACACCCTTCTTCTTCTAAAACTCCACAACAATGGTAGTAAAACATGCAACCCAAAATATTTACAACTTAGTCCATTTTCAGTGATTGACTTCAACCTAGGGCTCACATTATGCATAGAGTGAGCTTCCAAGGATTTTTAGGAAAAGAATGCATGAAAAGAGGGTGGTGACTTACCTTGCATGTGGATTATCTCAGCCCTTCTCCTTGGTCTTTCAACTTCTAAGCCTTACTCTCAATTAGGGCTTGCAGAAGGAGTTAAATCAGCTAGGGCTTTTCTCCAATTCTTTAATTTCTAGATTCTTTCTTCAATTTAGAACTTGAAAGGAGAAGAAATTGGTTAAGTTTGTGTGGGATTATGAGAAAGGGTCGCAGGGGGTCTCCTTCTATGTTTTGGGTTTCAGAAAAATGAAGAAAGAACTGGGTTGGACCCCTTTTATAGGTCTGTCAATAAGTGACACACGTGTCTTATGTTTTTAGGTTTGCGATCGCATTTCTACCGCAAAAACGATATGTGGTCCGCATTTTGGCCGCAAATCTCAGCTCAGAAATCTGTCACACTATGCGATGCAGGTGGGTTAGATTTGCGGTTCGCATTTTCAACAATGCGACCGCATTCTGGCCGCATTCCTAACGTTGATTTCAGCCCAGAACTCTTTTTCATTATGCGATGAAGGATATCATTTTTGCGGTCCGCATTTGCATTATACGGTCGCATACTGGCCGCATTTCTGACACAGATTTCTGCCCAGAAATCTGTCTCAGTTTGCGATTTCAGTGTTGGATATGCGGCCCGCATGTGAGTTTTGCGGTAGCATATCCAACTTTGCGACACCTTTTGCCCTTTTCTTGACTTTTGAACTATTTTTCGGGTTCTTAGGTTCTTATATGTAAACTATCTTATAGCATATTCTAACGTACGAAATTACAGGCTGTAACAGCAGCGGTGGCTCTGACATATGGGAGATGTCCTTCC
>MCJB01016149.1:166931-197351 GCA_002018475.1 Nicotiana obtusifolia
TTATATATATATATATATATATATATATATATATATATATATATATATATATTAGCATGTTGGATACAACGACTATATCAATTAAATTCAATCAATTATATATATAATGTTTATCATCTGTGTGCTTTCGTATAAATTACACTTCATATATGTATATGTGTAATAGATTTTAATAGAATGTATGATTTTATTTCATTTATAATAATTTACACTTACATACATATGACTAGCTTTGATGATTTATTCTCAACTGTTCATACTCGAATGCTTGATCAGTGAGTTCGGGCGTACTTACGGCCTTAGTAAATTAAATATATATTGGTTTTAGTGTTGGAGCGAACGAGTCTAAATATCGACATCCAACACGCTATAACTGTCACGACCCTATCCCCGAACCCGGTCGTGATGGTGCCTCTCGTGAAGACAAGGCCAGCCAATTCAAACCAAATCTCATTTTTAATCAGCTAATTAACAAGAGAACAACACAAGCATAGTTTAATAGCAATCACACGCGGAAAAACGTAGCTAACCATCCTGACTACACCCCAAACCGGGGTGTCACAATGTCATGAGCAACTAATGAATCCTAATAACAAGTTTACTAATTACATTATCTGGCACAACTTTTGTAGAACATATGAACAACAACATGAAAGAGATACGGGGCTGCGGACGCCAACAGCTACCTCATAGTCTCTGGATCACCGCCCCTGACAGGAGGAGTCAATGCCTCAGAGCGGAACCAATGACGCTTGAATCTGCACACATGGTGCAGGGAGTAATGTGAGTACTTCCAACTCAGTGAGTAACAAATGTAAATAACAACTGAAAGTAAGAAAACACATAAAGCACAAGGCATAATGAAGCCATAAAACATCATTAAACCAGTAAACCAGAGAGAAATCAAGAAAAATCTCCTTTCACCAAGTAAAACATGTAAATTCTTAAGTAAATAATGTGAAGTAAAAGAAAACACTTAAAATCGCCCTTCGGGCTCAGTATCATTTAAAAACACGCCCCTCGGGAAATATCATAAAAAACAGTATCTGCCCCTCGGGCATATCACATGGTACAGTATCAACCCCTCGGGCATATCACATGGTACAACATTAGCCCCTCGAGCATATTACATCACAATAGAACAGTATCAGCCCCTCGGGCTATCACATGGAACAATATCAGCCCCTCGGGCTATATTTTCCGTATCACAATGGGTACCCGCGCTCACTGGGGGTGTACAGACTCCGAGAGGGGCCCCTTACGGCCCAAATGCAATATCAAGCCACCTCGTGACATATATCTAGGCCCTCGGCCTCATATCAATCAAGCCACCTCGTGGCGTATATACAGTATCTCAGGCCCTCGGCCTCATATCAGTCACAAGCCACCTCGTGGCACATATAGTATCTCAAGCCCTCGGCCTCATATTAGTCACAAGCCACCTCGTGGCATATAAGCATATCAGGCCCTCGACCTCATATCACTCAGTAAAACCTCACATCTGGCCCTCGGCCGTACTCAGTCAGAAAATCATCGTAAGCCCCTCGGGCATAGTAAAACAGTAGTTCTCAACCCAAAACATCATTTAAAAATATTATTTAAATGTCAAAACTGAGTAAAGGTGACTGAGTTGTAAACAGTGAAAAACAACATGACTGAGTTTCAAGTAATAAGTCAAATAGTGAGGATACAGTGATAAAAATCCCCGAAGGGTTCAAACAATTAGCATGAAGCCCAAGTATGGAAATCAGCCCAAATCAGGATAATAACAAGTAAGTTTCAATCAAATGCGTAGTAAAATCATCTATCGGGATGGACCAAGTCACAATCCCCAGAAGTAAATGACCCCACGCTCATCATCGAGCGCGTGCCTCACCTCAACATAGCACTACGATATGCAATTCCAGGGTTTCAAACCCTCAGAACATCATTTACAATCACTACTCACCTCGAACCAGCTAAATCCCTAGCCCGCAACGCCTTTGCCCTTCGAATTGGCCTCCACACGCGTTGAATCTATCCAAAATCAGAACTAATATGTCACAATACGCTGGGGTAACAAAGCCCAATCGAAACAATCGAAAAATAGCAAGAAATTACGAAATTAGCAAAAACCCGAGCCCCAGGCCCACTTCTCGAAATTTAGAAATTTTCACCTCAACGGGTTCCTTATCTCCCCACGAGTTCAACCATATAAAATTTATCGAATTCCGACACCGGTCCGACCTCCAAGTCTTAAAAATCTAAACTTAAGGGTTTTTCACAGATTTTCCCACTTAATCACCAATTAAGTGCTAAATATAGCAATTTACTGGAGTAATTTGACTAAAGTTGAGTTAAGAACACTTACCCCGATGTTTCCCTTGAAAATCCTCCCAAAAATCGCCTCAAAGTTCGCTTAAATCCGAGTTCTTTGGCTCCACTTATGTTCAAGATGGCCAAAACTCCTTCCTTTAAGAATTTTGTCCAAGAAAGTCCCCTTTGGATATAGTTTTGAGATTGATTTGCCGTGATATATGGTGTTTGGAGGTGTTTCTCTTCGTGGGTAACGACAGTGGGTTAAGCATGGCAAATGGGCACTGGTTTCTATTTATAAAGGGGTCAAAAATCGAGACAAAAACACCCCTGTCAGGCTTAAAATGCGATTGCATATCTGTCGCATAACAGATATGAGGTCCGCATATTTTACGCGACCATCGCAAAGGTAACTCTAGCCTTCACCGCAATTCAGCACGAAGCATGGTTTGCGGTCCGCATGTCAAAAAATGCGACCGCATTTTCGACATTGATTTTTGTCCAGAAATCTACCTCGGTCTGCGGTCTCAGTTTGCAAAATATGCGGTCCGCATGTTAGAAATGCGACCGTATTTCACACCGCATTTCTGACCTGGATCTTGCCCAGAAGTCTGTTTGGGTATGCGATCTCATTGCTCAATATGCGGTCCGTGTTTGAGGAATGCGACCGCATTCCTAGTTTTTCTGCAGATTCTCTTTCCAACGATGAAATAGTCCGTTTAACCATCCAAAACTCACCCGAGGCCACTAGAACCTCAACCAAACATGCCAACATATCCCATAACATCATTCAAACTTGTTTCAACCTTCGGAACTCTCATAACAATCTATCAACAGCAATTTCGTGTCGGATTCAAGCCTAAGGATTTCAAAATCTTCTAAGTCGCTCTTTTGATCTAAACCCAACCAAACCACGTCCGAATGACCTGAAATTTTGCACACACATCCCAAATGGCATATCGAAGCTACAGCAACTTTCGGAATTCCATTCCGACCCTTGGATCAAAATCTCGCCTATCAACCGGAAATCGCCAAAATTCTAACTTCACCAATTCACGCCTAATTCTACACCGGACCTCCAAAATCAATTCCGATTACACTCCTAAGTCATAAATCACCTCTTGAAACTAACCGAACCATCGGAGCTCACATCCGAGCCCTCTAACTCATAAGTCAATATCCGGTTGACTTTTTCAATTTAAACCTTCTTAAAAGAGACTAAGTATCCCATTTCTTGCCAAACTCACTCCGAACGCAACTACTCAAATTGGTTATGTAAAACACAGATAACGAAACATAATGAGATAGAAAATCGACTGACTTCAGGCGTACTGACGGCCTTAGTAAATTGAATATATATTGAGTTTTAATGTTGGAACGATCGAGTCTAAGTATTGGCATTCAACACACTATAACACATTTAAAAACAAAATGCATAGTTTTATAAGATGTAGTGCTTTATTAAAACTTAAGTTGTAGCAACAACAACATATACTCGGTCAAATCACACGATTGGAGAATATATATATATATATATATATATATATATATATATATATAACAAATATACTGACCACAACCGGCCTCCTATATGTGTGTGTGTGTGTGTGTGTATACATATTTAAATTAAATAATTAAATAATTTCTTTTTAAAATTTAAAATTAAATTACGGACCGACTTCGGTCGGTGTTTAAATTAAATAATTTTTTTAAAAAATTTAACATTAAATTACCGACTGATTTAAATTACCAGACGGGTTTTTTCCCATATCCCTCTTTTCTCTATCTCTCTTCCATCTCTCTTCTTCTCCTACCTACAGTTGCGATTCCCCTAAATTTCCATCCAAAACCAAATCCTTTCACCCTCCTCATTCAAAGACAAAGCACCTAGAAGTCTCCCTCCCCTCCCCCGCCACTGTTCCGCCGGCCCCACTGCCTCCTCCACCACCCAGAATCAAACCTCATATCCTAGCATTTCAAGGTTAGTAATATACATTTTTGAATTTAAGTAATTTTAATTATTTTAATTGTATAAATTTAGGATTTACTACTATTGATTATGTTTATGCTAGAATTTCTATGTTAGAAGATTAAGATTATGCTAGGGTTACAACTTATGATAGATTTTGTTAAGCATTTTAATTTTTAGTTTTTATTTTAAGAAGTAAGATAATTAGATTGTAAATCCTTTAAAAGTAGAATTTATTTAGGGGTATATGTGAACTTTCAAATTACTTCTTTTATTGAATTTTAAAGCAGTTTATTTAGGGATATATGTGAACTTTCAAATTACTTCTTTTAATTGAATTTAAAAGAACTTATTTAGGGATATATGTGAACTTTAAAATTACTTCTTATAATTAAATTTTAAAAGAACTTATTTAGGGATATATGTGAACTTTCAAATTAATATAACCTGCAAATTATTTGTTCTCAGTGTAGATGGAATATCGTAGTTGGAATTTTAGGGAGGAATTTATAGAAGGGGTTAATGAATTTATTAGGCATGCAATGTCACTTGAACCATTTCAAATCGGAGGGATGATTAGGTGTCCTTGTGTGAAGTGCAAGTATTTGCATTTTTTTGGATCGGAGGATGTTAAGACTCATCTTTATAAAAAAGGGTTTATGGATAATTATTTTGTGTGGACTAGTCACGGAGAGGTTGATGATAGTGACGGTATATTTCATAATATAGTTGTTAGTGAAAGTAGAAGGTCGATGGGAAATAATGTTCAACATCCTAGATAATATGAAATGGTTGCAGATGATTTTAGGATGCACTTCGAATTTGAACCCCATAAAAGTATTGAACAAGCTCCTAACGAAGAGGCAAAATATTTTTATGAACAGTTAGAGGTCGCTAGTCGTTCACTAAGTGAAAGGAGTATGCAATCTCTATTGCGGTTAGATTATTAAGTATCAAATCAGATACCAATATTTCTGAAGCGGGAATGGATTCTTTCATTGGCTTTCTGAGTGAACTAGTTGACCCAACTTTCAACATACCTGAAGATTTCTATAAGGCTAAAAGATTGGTTTCTAAGTTAGGACTCTTGTCCATGAGAATCGATTGTTGTGAAGATGGTTGCATGTTGTATTATAAGGGTGATGCAGATTTAGAAAGTTGTAAATTTTGTGAAAAACCTCGTTTTAGCGGGTTTCCAATGGAAAGAATGTTGCTGTGAAGTCGATGCATTATTTACCTCTTATTCCTAGATTAAAGAGGTTGTACGCATCGATGAGTTCCGCTCCTCATATGAGATGGCACTATGAAAATAGAAGGCCGCCTGGTGTTATGTGTCATCCTTCAGATGGGGAAGCTTGGAAGCATATTGATAGGACGTATCCGGATTATGCTAGTGAACTGATAAATGTTCAGTTGGGTTTTTGTTTTGATGGTTTCACGCCATTTTCTGCAACATCATATTCATGTTGGCCAGTCTTTATTACCCCGTATAATCTTCCGCCTGAAATGTGTATAACTAGTCCATATATTTTTTTTAATTGTGTTATTCCTGGTCCCCCCAATCCAAAGAGTTTGATTGATGTATATTTTCAACCTCTGATTGATGAGCTAAAACAGTTGTGGAATGATGGAGTTGAGACATATGACATATCAACTAAGCAAAATTTAATGTGGATCATTAATGATTTTTCTGCGTATGGAATGTTGTCTGGGTGGATGACTGCTAGAAAGTTAGCATGTCCTTACTGCATGAAAAATGGTAAAGCGTTCACTTTAAGACATGGCCAAAGCAGTCATGGTTTGATTGTCATCGTCAGTTCTTGCCAGTTGATCATGAGTTCAGAAGGATGAAAATGCATTCAAAAGAATACAGTTGAACATGATTTGCCAACTCCAATTTTGTTCGGTGAGGAAATTTGGGAGAGGTTCAGAACTTCACTAAAGTTACTAAGGCCCTATCTTTTAGATTTCCTGGATATGGTATTACTCATAACTAGACAAAACAGAGTATATTTTGGGAGTTGCCATATTGGAAGGATAAACTTCTCCGACATAATCTTGATGTCATGTATATTGAGAAGAACTATTTTGATAATTTGTTCAACACAGTGATCGATGATAAGAATAAGACAAAAGATAACCCGAAGGCTAGACTAGACTTACAAGAATATTGCAGGCGACCTAAATTATATTTGCACTCTGCGAACAATGGTAAGGTGTTCAAGACCAAGGCCCGCTACACATTCACTTTAGAATAAAGATGACAGATTTGTGAGTGGGTTGCAAACCTAAAGATGCCCGAGGGCTATGCTTCGAACCTGGGAAAATGTGCCGATATAGTTGAAGGAAAGCTGACTCATATGAAAAGTCATGACTGTCATATCTTCATGGAAACCTTAATCCCTATTGCATTTTGTGGTTTGCCTGAAAATAGCTGAAAACTCATCACAGAGATAAGTTTGTTCGTCAAAGACTTATGTTCAACCACATTAAGGGAAGAAAGTCTATTTCAAATGAATCGAAACATTCCTGTAAACAGTAATAAGTTGGAAAGGATTTTTTCATGTGATTTCTTTAATGTGATGGAACACCTTCCAATTCACCTTGTACATGAGGCGCGACTTGAAGGGCCGGTTCAATGCAGGTGGATGTATCCATTCGAGAGGTAATGATCAAACCTTGATTTATTCTTGTAATTTTCTTTAACGTTATCGTCTAATATGACAATGCATAGGACTATCGGCAAGTGTAAACGATTTGTTAAACAAAGGAATTGGATTGAAGGATCCATATGTGAAGCCTATCTTGCAAAGAAAACTGCCCATTTTTGTTCTTACTACTTCGACGGTGATGTGCTATGTGCTAGAAATAGGCCCAATCAGAACAATGTCGTGATTAAGATTGATCCATTATATCCATCAATGTCCATATTCAATCAACCAGGACGAGATTCTAAAGATCGAACAAAAAGGGGCCTAAGTAGTATCAAGTACAAATTAGCTTCAAATCATGTGTTGCTAAATTTTTTGGAAGTTCTACCCTTTCTTAAGTAAGTGTTGATGTAAGATTAATTTACATGGACTGCTAACAAAATTTCAATGTGTCATTTAGTGACGTCGTGAGTCAATTTGGCCATGATGTTGTATATATCTACATTTGAGGCATGATTTAAAGCGTGTGTAAGTGCATCTTACATACTTTCTCACATGTGAATATATATGCTTGGTCACTTGTGAATATACTTACTCACTTGTGATTTATTTAATACTACATGTAGGTCAATAATTCAAACAACGGTGTTAATCGATTATTGAAAGATATATCTAAGTATTTTGTGAGTGGTTACAAATTTCACACCGAGGAATGCTCCAAGTATATAAAAAAAGCAATAACAGTGGAGTGTTTGTCAAAGGTGGTGAAGGCAACTAGGATGGGGCTATGATTTTTATGGTGTGATCAAGGAGATTATGGAATTATCATTTTCAGGTTGGTCAAATAAAAAGATCATACTTTTTCGATGCAAGTGGTTTGACCCAACACCTAGAAGAAGTACAAATGTACGCTCGTAGTACAACATAATTGAGGTTAATAAAAAGAGGGGGTATAATCGCTATGATCCTTTATAATTGCAAAAAAAGTTAGGCAAGTGTATTATGCTCCATATCCATTACGGAGGGATAAGGCTGATTGGTTGGTTGTAATCAAAACTAAGCCTGTTGGTAGGTTGGAAGTTGAGAATGTGCTAGATGTTGCTTACCAAAACGATACCTCAAGTATTAACCAAATGGTGGATGATCAGTTAGAAATGACTTAGAGCATCTTCAACGCATATTAGAAGAAGTTGATATGGAGGAAATAACAATCATAGAAAATGAGGACGAAGAATCACCTAATGAAAATGAAATAAGTAAAGAGGAAGAATTTTCGGACGAGGAAGGATACTTCGAAGATGACTAGCATGTTAGTTTTTTCAAGCGCTCTCAACTTATATAGATTTATATTCTAAATTCTAACATTTTCTTTAATTTATGCAGATGACCGGTAGGGGTCGAGGTAGGTCTAGGAAGGATAAGAGACCTATTGATCATGATGATGGTGCTAGAACCTTGGTTTCTTCCACTCCACACTTGCATCCCTCCGCTGCTGATGGTCGGCAGCAATCTTCTAGGCATACATTTTTTCCATCACATCCATCTACTCATTAGACTACCTACCATTCGCCCTCCCAGCAGTATTCTTACCATTCTCCACCACAGGGCTATACCCTGCTTCCTTCACATGATCATGCATATAGTTACATGGGTCCATCGAGTCAGCAGTCACAGGGCCATGTGATGATATGCCCGTCATCTGCTCCATTTGCTTCATCACCATCTAGATCGCATCCATCTAAATTTCAGCCAGCCAGATCGCATGGGTGATCTGGATCGCAACAGGGGTCTAGATCGCATTCGGGGTATGGATCGCAGCCATCTTCATCAGCGACCCCGTCTCCCTCTCCACGGAGCTCATCTCCTAGCATTTCTAGACTTCGCCTTCGGGAGAGTAGCGCTGAGCCAGATGCATCCCCTTCTGCGCACGCTTCAGATTCATCGGAGGAAGATGATCCAGAGGATCGTTATCATAGGATGATCATTAGGCCTAAGGGCAATGGGTAAGATGTATTTATTACTTCTTTGTTTTTGCTGAATTATAATAGCTAGTCGTGTTTATTTAATATAATTGCTATGTTGCAGGTTCATACGTAATCATCGGATTACAAAGATAATCACTGAAGCTCTTAGTTGGTTATATGATGCATCCTATGCACCTGGGGTGAATTTCCACCGTAGCTCGTAGAGCAAATTTTCAACCAATTGGTAAGTTCAATGTGCAATCTGCAGATATTTGAAATTACCGACCGAAATCGGTCGAAAATAATTTTTTTTTAATTTATTTTTTAATTATTCCGACCGGTTTCGCTCGGTCTTTTAAAATTTCAAATGAAATGGAAAATTATCAAATAATTATATTTCCGACTGAAGTCAGTATTTTAAAAAATAAATAAAAAATAATTTACATATTAACGACCGATTTCGATCGGTATATTTATTTTTCCAACAAAAAATTGTCACTTAAAGTGGTCAACCAAAGGTTGAGTTACGGACCGACTTCGGTAGGAAAAGTACGACCGACTTCGATCGCCACACCTTAGCGATCACTATTGTTTCAACGAATTAAAATCGATAAGAAATCGATTGATTTTCTTGGACCATTTTTGACAGTTTTCTAACTGTGAATCCCCTAGCGTACACAATCTTACACCTCATCGCACATTCATATTAACACAGTCATTTTCTCTCTCACTGTCCGCATGATTTCTAGAGAATAGAGAGAGAAACAAGTTGGGGGAAAACACAAAAAAGGATACACTGTCGTGTTTTTTATTGTGTAATTATATATCTCTTGCCCATAGCTCTAGTGCTCTACAGTGTCGAACTTCAAAATCACTTTTTCTTTCACAGAGTCTTGTCATATAGTGATTGATACCATAACGAAAAACCGTTACGTTAAATTCCCCGCTGATTTGAGCAGAGCTTTTTTTTCATTTCTAGCCACTGTTCATATTGCAGGTACTGGGTTTTGAAATACTCATATGATTGTTTTGCTTGTTTTTTTTTCATGTTTGTTTTGATCCTTTTTCTGGTCGGAATTTGAGCTGTTGGCGGGAGAGCTAGCTGCTTCTGTTTTTTTAATGATTTTTGTCTCGATAGTTCATAATTATCATAAACTTCCCTTGATTCTTCTTTGGGTTTTAATTTTTGGATTCTGAAACCCCTTTTTCCCTTTCTCTATATTTTCCATATTTTGGAAATTCTTTTGCTGGACCTTTCTTTAAGTAACTTTTGGAGTTGGTGTGGATTCTCGTGGTTCTATATCTTTTTTTTCCAATTTTCTATCTTATTTCGAAAAGAAAATCTTATATGTAGATTTTACGTTGTGTGACTGATTATACATGTAGGTGATAATTCCATACGTTCGCAGGCGAATTAATGTATGCTACAAAAAAAATTATTAATAGTTGGTTCAATTTGAGTCAAGCAGAACGAATATAGAGGATTCTTGTAACCAATTTCAAGCTAGTTTGAGATTGAGACGAAATATTAATTGTTGTTGTACAGTTAGTAGCCACCAATTCAGCTTGCTTTCATTTCATTTGATCTTAACTTTTCACCTTCATACATGTATCTTTCTTTGGATATTAGTTGCGAAATTCCATGGAGACTTTTATCAGAACATCAAATCGATGTGTTTTTATTTTATTTTATTTTATTTTTTGTCTTTTTTGACTAAGTTCTACGTGCTGACCAAGTGGACCAACGTCAATGATACATTCAAAAAATTTCTTTAACAGCTTCCATGAACTTTCTCCTTTTCATATTGGCCAATCCTCCTAAACTTTGAACTTATTTTTGTTCTATCCTATACCCATACTATACTTCTTCCCCCTCCTTCTCTATCCCTCAAGTTACATCCTTTATTTTACAGTAAGTTAATCGTCATGATTAATCGTAAACAAGTACTAATTGATTGATATTACCCTGTTGAAATTGCCCTTTTCTTCTTTTTGATTAGTTTTTTCCTTTCTCTTTTGCAAGTGGTCAACCCCCACTAGTTTGGGATTTAAAGGAGCTTAATTTATGTTATGCTTATGAATAATGCTCATTGTTAATTACAGGAAGAGATAGTGAAGATGATGGAGAAGACACATATGAAATTTAATCCAGAAGAAGTGATTGAGGAATTTGAGGCGTTGACCAAAGAAGCTCGTAAAATTCAACAAGAGACTCTTAAAAAGATTCTAAAAGAGAATGGAGGCACAGTGTATTTACAGCAATGGGGTCTAAATGGAAGAACTGACGCTGAGTCTTTCACAGCTTCTGTTCCTCTTGTCACTCACAAAGATTTAGAGCCTTACATTCAAAGAATTGCTGATGGGGATCTTTCCCCTGTTCTCACTGGAAAACCCATTACAACCATCTCATTAAGGTATCAGATCTTAACTATTTTTTATGGACCAATATTGCACGCAAACTACCATTAGTCCTCTCTATAATTGCATCTAACAGTCACTCATTATAACATTCAAGTTTTTTTTAGAACTAATTTTTATATTATGTTATAATATGTCTTTTATAACAGCATTTGTATCAATCAGAAAATATAGAAAGAAATAAAATTGTTATAAAGAGGTTTGAGGAGGATTGTTGGTATTTGCATGAAGATTTTTCTTGGTAGTGGGGTGCCATAAAGCTGACAATTTTTAGAAAGTTTAACAGAATTTTTTTTTTTGTTGCAGTTCGGGTACAACACAGGGAAGACCAAAGTTTGTACCTTTCAATGATGAATTGATGGAATCCACTATACAGATATACAAAACTTCTTTTGCCTTTAGGAATCGGTAATGTAGTTTTGGTTTATTACCTTAATAATGCTTTGCTATGTCATTCTGTCGTACGTGTTGTCTTTTTCCCATTTTTGCTTCTTGGTACTATCGGTAAAAGTGGGGCTGATTCAGGAAATTTTGTTTTTCATTGTTACACTTCAACATCTTCTTGAAAATGAATTCATTTTGGTTTTCACCTCGTCTGTCCACAGGGAGTCCTAAAATTCACAACTTTCTGTTATTGGCTGTCTCATTTTCCTTATTAGTCTATTGTAAAAAAATAATATATATTTATATTGAGAAATAATTTAATTTTAAACTTTTTATGTTAATTATTTTACCTGTGAAGCTTTTATAGTCACACAAATAGCCCCACAAAACTTTATCCTTTATGATTTAAAGATCATAAGTTTCAAAAGTATTTTTTTTAAATTTCGCGCCCAATCAAAATGTCTTATAAATTGAAATGGAGGAAATACTACTTTTTTTTTCTTAGTACTGGTAATTAGAGTTTCATCCTGAAGAGTAAAAGTTCACATGATGAAATATGTGAGGACAGATTCCCAACTTCACATTTTCTGGTAACCACAGCAGGAAAATTGTTTGAGAAATAGGACGCCATGTTCCTTTTATCAGTAATCTGTACTCGTTGGTTTCTTGTTGCTTTGCTTAATGTTATGGCTAATTATTTCTCTTTTTTTAAAACTACTATTTGTATTTTTGCAGAGAATTTCCAATTGGGAATGGGAAGGCTTTGCAGTTCATTTACAGCAGCAAGCAGTTCAAGACAAAGGGAGGTTTGGCAGCTGGAACTGCAACTACCAACGTATATCGTAATGTACAATTCAAGAAAACAATGAAGGCAATGCAAACCCCATGTTGTAGCCCTGACGAAGTTATATTTGGTCCTGATTTTCACCAATCTTTATACTGCCATCTTTTGTGTGGACTCATTTTTCGGGACGAAGTGCAAATTATCTCCTCTACATTTGCTCATAGCATTGTCCACGCTTTTAGAACTTTCGAACAAGTGTGGGAAGAACTTGTTGTAGACATAAGAGAAGGAGTCCTCTCTAGCCGAGTCAATGTCCCCTCCACTAGATCAGCAATGTCGAAATTGCTGAAACCTGATCCAGAACAGGCTGATAACATTTTTAGAAAGTGTTCGGGATTAAGCAATTGGTATGGTTTGATTCCTGTACTCTTCCCAAATGCCAAGTACATATATGGAATCATGACGGGGTCTATGGAACCTTACCTCAAGAAATTGAGGCATTATGCAGGGGAGCTACCATTGCAAAGTGCAGATTATGGATCTTCTGAAGGATGGATTGGAGCAAATGTCAATCCTAAGTTGCCCCCTGAGCTAGTTACTTATGCTGTGCTTCCTAATATTGGTTATTTTGAATTCATTCCTCTAAGGGGGAATTTAGACGGCCTTGAGCCTACACCAGTGGGTCTTGCTGAAGTTAAACTTGGTGAAGAGTATGAAATTGTTGTCACCAATTTTGCAGGTACAAGTTTCTCCTTCCTACTATCTCTATTTGACCAAATTATTGTTCTGCCAGTGACTTCTGTGTATTTCTGATGCAAAAATAACTTTGTTATCATGATACCATTATTGAGAGGGTACCATGCTACTGTTTATAAGGCATTAATTCAGTGATAGGTCCAGAGACTGACACTTACTGAATTATTTATTGCGCACCATAATATAGTTCATTTAAGATACAGTTGGTACTTACTCTTTATAAACTATGAGTATTTTTCATCTACTTCTTTTTCAGTTTTAGTAGGGAGATTTTATATTTGAGAAGTGGTAGCTTCAGGAAAAATGATTAAAGTGGTAGCTTAATATAAAAGTATAGTTTTAGATACTTTTTACTATATACATGAAGGCTTGCTCATCTTTCGCTGTGCATATTTGTGCTTATCCACATGTCTGCATGTGGGTGCCGTTCATATTTTCTTGATCTCTTATCTAGAGAGGTGCTAATTATTTAGTACTTAATATTTTACACATCTTGAAGGAATAGAAAGTTTAAAATGGTACTGCATTCTGCCTTCAAATATTTGTTTAGTTGTTTTAGGTGCTTCATCACTTGTAATACCTTTATTAATGCACGTTACTTGGTCTATCTTTTGTCTTACTCTAAGTATGCTACTAAGAGTAGGTGATTACTGTTGAGAGCAATTTTATTAATCTGTTACCTTTAAAGAAGAGGAGTGTGACTTTGAAGGAATAGTAGTGAGCAGTTTCATCTTTTTTCATGGCTTTAAATTCTTGATTTTTCAAGCATTCGCCAAAATTTGAACAATTTTGTACATGTCAGGGTTGTATCGTTATAGACTCGGTGATGTTGTGAAAATAAAAGGATTCTATAATGCCACACCAGAACTTCAGTTCATTTGCCGCAGAAATCTTTTGCTAAGCATTAATATTGACAAGAACACTGAGAAAGATTTACAGCTAGCCGTGGAAGCAGCAGCTAAGCTCTTAGTAGAGGAAAAGTCAGAGGTAGTCGATTTCACGAGCCACGTGAATATTGCAGCTGATCCAGGGCACTACGTGGTTTTCTGGGAACTAAGTGGTGAAGCAAGTGATGAAACATTGCAAGAATGCTGCAATTGTTTGGACAAATCGTTCATCGATGCAGGCTACCTGGGCTCTCGGAAGGCTAATGCCATTGGAGCGCTTGAGCTTAGAGTTGTGAAGAGAGGAACATTCCATAAGATATTAGATCATTTTGTAGGATTAGGGGGTGCTGTTAGCCAGTTCAAGACCCCAAGATGTGTTGGTCAAAACAATAGCACACTGCTGCAAATACTGTGTAATGATGTTGTTAAGAGCTATTTTAGTACTGCCTTCTCTTGATGCTGAACTTGAATTTAGCTTTTAGTGATGTATTCTTAATACAGTAATTGTACAAAGTTGAAGAGTTGTTTGGAAAAGAAAATGAAGCTTAGTTGATTGTTTTTGTTAACTTACAAGTTTTATTTTGATTTTTTTTTTTATTGTTGAACTTGCAAATTAAAAGTTTACAACAATTAAAAGTTTAGTGTTTACTACTGTCAAATGCCAACAAGAGCAAATTGTCTAATAAACTAACATATTAAGCTTAAATAAGTCAACAATATTCAAAATAATACAAATTGTCTCAAATCAACTTAAATACGAATTCTTGGAAGACGCTCAAGACAACCTTTGATATGCTTCCTTAAACCATATGTGCCCTCCCACTTTTGATGAACAATAAAGACTCGACCACAGTTCTTACATTCTACTTTGGGAACTTCTTTATTTTTTTTCTACCATCTCAAAATGTTCCCAAACATGTGAGCGTACTCTAGAAGCACGGGCCATGATTGAACTTGAACCTAATAAAAATTATAACCAGACTCACATGATAATTATAATTTTGTAGTTATCGTAAATAATTGATAAAATTTGAAATAATAATTAATTGAAAACTTGAGAGCAATAAGCAATTCAATAATCAAGAGGGAATTGAGAAAGAATTAGAGTAGAAGAGAGCAAGTTGTGAGAAAAAATGAAGGGGGAGGGGGGCTACTTATAGTTTTTAAAAGGCTAAAAATGTAATTTATCAATTATCACGGGTGGGGGCAAATTTAGTAAGGGGGTAAGCCGAAATAGTTAAAAGTGCAAAAAATGGCAGTTGCCCAACGGTCATTTTTGAATTTGATCGTTGACAACGGTCAAAAAAAAACTGTAACCGGGCTAGAACCCGGTAAAAACCCGTAAGCGGATTACCGGGTTTCGGTGCACCGGTAGCCAAAAAAGGCCCAACCCCTCTGGCACAACTCCTACCCTAGCCAACCCGTTCCACCTCTTACTGAACCAGACTGACCCGTGCTGAACCGGATTGAACGGAGTTGTTAGTGGACTGGTCCGGCCCGTTTAACACCTTTAGTTTCTACTAACAAAAGAAGTTAGTTAGAGGAAAGTGTACTAAAGTGATGAAATAACCTTAGCTTTATAGAATACTTACTCTTCAACTCTTACACTGTTAGCGAAAGATCAATATACCCTAAGGTGAGGGTGGGTATAGTTTGGGCAAATTAAAATTTGAATTTTTGATTTAGATTTTCGGATTACGGATTAGTTTTTGGGTTTAATTTTAAAAAATTTGGATTTTGAATTGGATGTTGGATTTGGTACTTCGGAATTTTGGATATCCGAATTTTTATACTTTATATTTAGTCCATTTTCCATATGCTAATTGTAATAAGTTCAAATACCCTACTCATTAGACATTATCTCATATATTCAACATTAATTACAAAGTTATTGTCATGATACTTTCTATTTGGACATGATTTTAATATTGCTACTTCTTATCTGCCGTATTAATGTTTGTATTACATTTTCTTGATAATAATTTCATTACTTGAATATTTTATTTGGATGATTGCAGTGAGAATGAACTTTTCTCGCAATTTAACATGAGTATTTCATTTGGATATTCAGTTTTGTAGAAAAAAGAAGCATCTCATCTTATAAGCTCAAAATCGAAAATTCAAAATATCCAAACCGATTAATCCGAAACCGAATTTAAAAAATCTGATCCAATCCGACCTTATTTGAATTAGATTTGGATTGTCGATTTTTCAATCCGAAAATCAAAAATTCAAATCAAAATTTTCATATCAAATTCGAACTGTCCAAACGCCCACCCTACCTTAAGATAGTAATGCGTTGAAAAATCCAGCCTATCAAATTACAGTTGGCATTTTTAAGTTTTTTAGCATTTTTAAGTTTTTTAACACAAGCTGCGGGACCTTTCACTATATATATTTACATCACTGCTATGTACATTTTACGGTCTAATCAGCTAGACTTTGGTTATCGTATTTTTTATAAGGTAATGATGTTTTTAAATTATTCTTCTATCCTTTTATTTTAACATAAATGTCTTAGTCTGACTTCGTACAAATGTTAAGCAAGACTGAAAATATGGTTTATTTGTAATATTTAATAATGTAATTACACACACACACACACATATATATATATATATATATATATATATATATATATATATATGCATGCATGCTACTTTTTGTAGATGCAGAACCATGTATCTGAGTCCTGAGAGGACAAGACCACAATAAGAAAAAAAAATTGTATATATTTGGTTAAGCATTATGTCGTGCAATGAAGGTAAAAAGTTGAAATAAAGCAAATAATTGATGTTCCATAGATCAATAAGCAAAGAAATCTGACCTAGTAGTATTTCGCGGAATATCCTTTATTTTAGGAGTAATTTTCATGAGCGGTCACTGAACTATGTATTCGTTATCCCAAAGTCATTTTTTTTGTTACGTAAAAATTATTTAATTTTGTATTCATTACTTAAAAGTCATTTTTCTTTCTCTTGTTACCCAAAAATCATTTTTACCATACTCTAATTATTACAATAGTCACTTTGACCAGATTTTGTAAAACTTTCACATGAAAAGTCTATTGTGCCCTTAACATTATAAAACCCTATCTAGTTATAAACTATATAATATATTTTTACTTAGATATTTTACTTGTAATTAAGATAATTCAATATTATTTATTTATTATTTTTTATAATATATTCGTACATTTAATTTTTCCTTAACGTTAATTTACACTATATATAGATAGCGATATTAAATTTATCAGTTAAATTACTGCGAACAAATCTTAAGTCAATGTTCTTAACTATGCCTAATGAAATATTTTTAATAAAAATTTATAAAATTAAAGCTCACAGATTTATCAGCCAAGCCACATTCGTTAATCAAATAAATAAAATACACATATTTAGCACACTGACACATCAGATTAATACTTTCAAATAAATAATATTACTAACAGATAAAGCTTTAAAAAAATTTAATATGAAACAAAAATATCTTTTAATTTTTTTAAAGTTTTACTGATTATTAAAAACTATCATGTGTCAAACAAATCTGTTTTTATTATTTAAAATAAATAGTTTTTTTATATTTTAAAATATGTTCATGTTTGAATACGATTAAGCAAATTGAGTGCTGTGGGAGAATTAAATGTACGGATATATTATAAAAATAACAAATAAAGTAATATAAAGTTATTTTAAAAATAAGTGAAATACCTAGGTAAAAATGTAGTATATAATATATAATGTAGAAGGTATTACATAAATGAGAGAATTTATAATGTTAAGGGCATAATAGACTTTTCAGGTAAAAGTTTTATAAAATCCGGTCAAAGTGGCTATTGTGATAACTAGAGCATAATGAAATGATTTTTTTGTAACTTAAGAAAGAAGTGATTTTTGGATAATGAGCACAAAGTTGAATAACTTTTAAGTACCCAAAAAAAGAAAAGTGACTTTAGGGTAATACACACAAAGTTAAATGATCATCCATAAATTTTACTCCTATTTTAATAGACTTGGGAGTTATCCGTAGCTCGACGATCTTTATTCCAAAGGTTTACCGAGGTGAAGCATTTGATAGATATTCTTTTATTATTTGTAGATAGTAATAGTCAGAAGGATAAACTTAACAAACTGCCAAACAAAGATTAGTATGATGTGGCAGGAAGGTAAAAAGGTGAAATAAAATACTAATTAAGAATTGGTGTTGCAGATCAACAAGCAAAAATGTGACAGATAGTAAAAAGGATAAGCTTCAACAATCTACACAAGCAACTATTAGCACTCAGCTGATATAATTGCTAAGAAAACAATCTGATCATTCATATATATTTATTATAGCAATCTATTATAAAACTAGCAGATCTGTCATTTTTCACAACAAACTTTTAGCACCTAAGATTCGGGCAAGTTCACTGTTGCATAATAAATTAATGTAAATAGGTGCACCTATTCTTTTAAAGCACAATATAAAGCACTGTATTTTGGGCAATTTATGTATTTAATCCTCCAAGTTAAGCAAAAATTAACTCTTAATCCAAATCCAAATTACGTAATTCCCATATAAATAATAAGTATATATGTGGCAAAGTTCATAGCTTTAAACAGTCACAGAATCTGAACAGAAATTGTGCAACATGCCAGCTGATAATGGTACTCTCTCAAATAAAAACTCCAGAATAGAAGAAGAAGAAGAAGAATTTGATGAAGGGAAAGAAAATGATGAAGAAGAAAAAGTTATAAAGATATGGGATTGTGGAAGTCCCTTATATGACTCCTATGAATTGGTAGCTCTCAGCCATTTAATTGATAGGCATCTTATGGAATTACCATGTCTAAGTGGATCAAGAAAAAAGACTTATGAATCTTCTCAAAAGGCAAAATCAAGAATTGAAGAGGTTACAGCTTCAAAGAATAAGCTGATCAAAGGGTCTTTAATGGTGAGGTTTCACAATGGTTCAATGGAGAAGATAAAAGAGAAGGATATTGCTGATGGAGAAAGAAGAAAGAAGATGAAATGGGGAATTGTTAAAATTTGCAGCAGGATTATTTCTTGGAAGAAAATTAAATAAAGATCACTTAAATAGGTATATGCTTAATCTATTATCATTCTCCTTTTCTATGTTATTTCTCTTATAAAGGGCTGTCTGATTTTAATTAATCACCATGGAGCAAACTGATCAATTGAGATTTTGGTTTTTCCTAAAATGATCTGATTTTTATTTCGCTTTTATGACCATGAATATGGTATGTCTGTTATATTCGAATTTTGTTGGTATTTTAGAAGAAAATGTCCTTTATTTTTATCTACTTTCTCTCAATCTTAAAATAGTCACACTAGACGTGGGAAACTAATCGTAATTAGCCGTTGGAAACTAGCCGTTGGAGTAACATTTATATAAACATGGTCTTTGGAGAGCTAAAGACATACTTTCTAACATAATTTTCTGAATCTTCTTCTTCCTCCTATACGTTGAATTTCTTGTTTGAATTTTTTGCTAGCTTTTTTCCCAGTTTAATAAGTGGAAGAGTTTGTTGAATACTGAGAAATACGCCTGATTTTATTCTTTATTGTGTGGGCAAAATATCTTTAAGGACAGCATCCTTGACACACCCCAAGCATTGATAACTCCTATTCTCCGTAATCAAAATTTTCCAACATGTTATACCTTACAATAGTATTTTGGTTCAATATCTTACATATAAAATCTTGGGCATGCAAGTTTGAAACGAAGTTTAAGTAAATTGTTACTCCATTAACACCAAACTTCTATTAATAAAGATATAAACAAAACTAGGCTTAACTAAATCTGTATCAATTTCAAACTAGGTTAATAAGATTGGATGAATTTGATACTGATCCTAATGTTCCCAAGTAGAGCCTAATTCAAAGTTCTTCAGTTTATTGTCAAAGCTTTTTGGGGTTGACACGTGTTTTTTATTTTCTCCTTTTTGGTACTAAAAAAAGTTATTATTTCCGAATAATGCAACAGTGCATATTTCTTCAGTATCTTAGGCTGCTTATATAATTACATGTCGGTGCTTAATCATGATGTGCATAATAAATGATTTGATAGATCATTAGCAGGAAATAGATCTAGTTTCACTCAAACTTTTGGCTAATATTGACCCCATTTGATAATCTTTTTTGTTTTTTTTGGCTAATAATTTGATAATCCACAAACATAGTTTTCCACAGAGTTCCATTAATCAATTATAGTCCAATGAAAAATGAGAAGCAGGCAAAGTGGTTAGTTTTGTAGTGAACATTTGAGACAAAACAGATTGCACGTTGAAACGTCTAGATAAGGAACACACTTTCATGTGTTCATGTGTGTTTTGTTCTTTGGGGCAACATGGTCCAATGTAGATAACATGGTCCAATGTGGTCAATTAGGATTTCAACAAGTCAACACAACACTTCCACCACTACTTTTCAAGATCTCCAAGATATGAAGAAGAAACATATAAATAGTAAGTTAACTCGTGGTCAAGAATATTGAGCATATAAACACAAACAGCGGTATGATTTTCTGTATCAATTTAAGAAACAGGTCAAAAAGAAAAAGTATAAAATTAGGGAAGTGTACTCAGTTTATGGGACATCTGAAAACGATATGTTTACTTAGGTATTTATGGAAGCAACTTATGCGACAAAATGAACATTTATGGCCTGTAAAGGTAGCACCTGGCGAGGCTCTTATATTTTTCCAATCTATATCTACGTCTATATATTACATTAAAAGCACGAAGGCCTTTAGCGAATTATCGTTTATCTTTTTTATCCTTTAAAAATATATTTCACGTTAGATAAAATTGCATTTAATTATTCACCTAATATTTAAGATTTTAAAATAAATTAATATTTTAGTTGTTAAACTTTTTCTTATTTGAATTAGGTTAAAATTCTAATATCTAGGACTTAAAACTCATTAAGATGTTACGTTCGATAAAGTATACTTATCATCTTCAATTTACTTCTACTAAAATATAGGATGACCCAAACGATTCCATAAATAAGAAATAGGAGAAATAATTATATTAATAAAATGATAACAATGTAATCAAATTGAGTCTTAATTTAGTAACTAAAACCTCACTACAAAGGTAATATTGTAACCTTTGAGGAAAAATAAATTGAGAAGAGATAAAATTCAATTCTTTAATTTGTGTTATTTCAAAAAAATTTGAGAATTATAATAAAAGTATAGCTAATTCTATTTTTGTCTTCTCGAAAAAATTTGATAAAAGTATTTTCAGAAAAGCTCATACATCTTCAAGAGTGATGCGTTCTTCCTGAATAACTTTTGAAATTGAGCTGATAAAACTATAAAATCAAAACAAAATTTAAGGTGAATATATTTGAATGATGATTGAGGACTCTGTGAGACATAGTTTCTTTTTTTATTGAGTTTGTAATATAAGTAGAATATTTTTCAATTTCGAGAGGTTAACTATTTGATAACTAAAATATATTTTTTACATAATATTTATATAGTTCTTTTAAAAAATTATTTATTGTGTTGGGTATCACTCTTCCTTTTGTTTGGGCGACGAGCTTTACTAAACCCTTTTCGGTTGATAAAAGGCTTAATAAAACTCATAAAAGGGATTTTCAATTTTGGAAGTGACAAAGAGAATAATCATGAAAATTTAGAGTCGCCACCTGACAATTGATTCTTGGTGTGTCAGGCCACCATTTCAGAACTTAGGCTCAAAGCCAAGTTCGTACCAGAGATTTGGGTAAGGGGGTTCATTTGACTCGGGAAGAAGGTGTTAGGCATTCTCCAAGTCCCGTGAAAGTCACGGTTGCGTACTTGATCAAATTGGCTTTTAATACATTTGACTGGAGATTAAAAAAAAAACACACAGGAGGTTCGAGGTCATTCCACCTAGTAAAAGGAAAAGAAAGTTAAAACTGAACTACTACGAGTTTCACTTTTGTCTTCACATACAAATACCTCAGGGCATTCCCCGGAATATCAAATACATAAGCTCTTCGGGGCATTCCCCGGATAAGTTTAACTAAGGAATGACCTCTTGATTCGCTCAAATTACACCTTAATAATAGTGTAAGCGATCGATGTCAAATATAGTAACCCAACAAGGTTGGGGTCGAATCCCACAGGGAATAGGTGTGAAACTATTGTCTAATTAATGTAATACTTGACTAAGTCGTAATTCTATCAAGTACGTCAAATAGAATAAAGAAGTGTTGAATATATAAGAAAACGAAAACTGAAAACTAATTTTTATAGTGTGAATCTTAAGAATATGAATGTAAGAGACCAAGGTTGTGTCCCCCTTAATGTAGTAGAATGTTCTTGATATTAATATTGAATTCCTGTCTTGATATGCAATTGATGTTTAATATACTACCCAATATTTCCCAATATTTGGATAATGTATCCTCTCTACGATTCTCCCGAATACAAAAGAGTCGATCTTAAGAACAACCAATTAAGCGCCAAATTAAAACCTACTTATTCCTAAGCGGTTTTATTAAACAAGGTTTAAAGCCTTGAGTTATTGTTATCTATTTCTACCAAACTCTATCTCACTTTTCCAAGATAAGTTAGAGTTAATTGGCATTCGTCAATGTTTGCAACCACTAACGATTAATTGAAGAACAAGAGATAAATAAATATCAAGGTTCCTTCGGGATTGGATTCAATATCAAAATCTCAACACATTCTACCCATCTACGGTTCACAACCTCAGCGTTTGAGTTTAGCTACACATGCTGATAATTAAAGAACAAGGAAGAGTAATTGATATCATCTTACAAAAATAGAGGGTTTTCGATCACCAAAAGCTTCTAAGAATTCAAAATAATCAATTGTCGTACTTTGTACTCTAAGTTCTGACAAGAATACCTTCACAAAACCCTATAAAACCTATTTATAGAAGCCCAAAACTCGAGGCGAATGTCGGTCAGCTTTGCCCTTGTTGAAATAATGCGGACCGCATTTCTGTCGCAGAACAGAAATGTGGACCGCAAATCATCATCATCCGTCGCAAACTCCACCAGAAAATTTTTGCTCCCATCGCGTTTTAATTCGCGGTTCGCATGTTGATTATGCGATCGTGATATGCGATCGCATTCTCCACTCTGATTTTCACCCAAAACTCTGTTTGTGTTTGCGATTGCACCTGGCTATTTTGCGGTTCGCATTCCTGTATTGCGGTCACATTTGCGAGCTCATTCTCGACATGAAGATTGGCCTAGAGTTCTGTCCTGAAATGCGATCTGCCTGTAGCATATGCGGTTCGCATTTTCAGTTTGCGACCGCATACTCCTACTCGCGATGCTTTTAACTTCTCTTCTTGTCTTCAGCTAACTTTTTGAACTCTTTTCTGTTCTTCTGGGTCTTGACACTTGTTATTCTGCAAATACACTAAAATTACATAAGTATCATGAGAATTAGCAAGTAAAACAAGTTAAACTTTAAGCAAATAGTATCAAAATGTGCCAAAATTATCCGGCGCATCAACACCCCAACTTAAACTTTTGCTTGTCCTCAAGCAACTCAAACGATACTATCCTAGTCTAGACTCTACTTATCAAACATGAAGCAATACTGACCGTGGACGGTGGTTGTTGTTCGTATCTCAAGTATAACTCTTTGAGCACTGTACCCCGCTTGAATCATTAATATGTTCAAAGACAACCAACCAATTAGTGAACTTTTGAGCCTCAACAAAGTAACTAAAGACTACCTTCAGCTGAATACACTTATGCCTTACTCAAAGCTCAACTTACTATCAACCTAGCAGTGTATGTGCCCTCACTGGAAAGAAAGTCCCACTCTCACAATATTTATCGTAGCAATACAAAGGGACTAAAATGCAAGTAAACTCACTCTCAAAACAAAATTTCAAGTGTCACCCCATGCCACACCATAGGCTTGCCCTTATTTTAATTCATCGCCTAGTTATAAGAACACTCGGTTGGAGATCACATAAGGACTTTGTAAGCTTGTAATGTCGGCTTAAGGAAGGGTAGGATATATATTTGGATACTAGTGGCTACTTCCTCCTTGAACACTAATTACACACTTCATTCTTTTAACCTTTTGTTTCTTTTTGACCCTATGGCCTCAATGGCCTTACATTCCCGCATTGGACCCCACTTTGCACACCACTTTATTTGATTCTCAAGCTCCGTTTTTGCCATTACATAACTCACTTTTTATGACAACACACATATTTTTTTTTCTGTTTTTCTTTTTCTTTCTTTTTGGAGCTTTCATAACTTCATATGAACCTTTTTAGGTATGGGTTCCCAGTCTCCTTCCACAACCTTTCTCATTTTCATGTTGACCCACACCCCCAACTTAAACTTTTAGCAATATTCTTAATGTTCAAGGAGGAACGGGTTCAAAAGAGATCATGTTTTACGAATGGGATAAGTTTGTAATGCGGAGGCCAAGGAAAAGGCTACAAGGCTCAAATAGGGTACTAGTGATATTCATTATGCACAGGTAAGCTGAAAAGGCTAGAAAGGTTTCATCAATAATCAAAGAAAGCCTAAGATCATTTCTCTAACTCAGTGTACGTATGATAGGCGTTGAAAAACCAACTAGGCAAGTTCTAGGTGGCCGCAGTAAACACAAGGACTATCAAAACAAGGAGCTCACACACATTGGCACACACACTGTTCGGTTAACATAGTTTACAGCTTTAGATTCCGCATTTAGTCACTCGAGGCTTTCCTCGTGTACACATACACGATTCTAAGTAGACCTAGAGTTACCGAGTGAGCCTCAAATTCACATAATTGATTTGTTACCAGGGTTTACTCACACAGGTTTACATACTTGATACTCAACAAATGTACCATCCTGGTCAATATACTTCATATTCATAGGCCCGGTTCTACTATCACACCCTTGAAAAAGAACCCGGCAGAAAAAAAAACAAGGGGATTGTATTGCTAACTATTTAATTATGACAGCATATATACATCACTCATGAATCATTACCATATAATGTACAGTTATCAAATGTCACTAATCATGCCCAAAAATAAATCAAATATACAGACAAAACAAGGATATAAGGCTACCACCCCCAACTTAAATACATGCATTGTCCCCAATGCATAAAAAGAAATAAAGAGTACAAGGGGCTCCCTGGGGGCAACGGCGCCAAAATTTGATTCGCTCAAATTACACCTTAATAATAGTGTAAGCGATCGATGTCAAATATAGTAACCCAACAAGGTTGGGGTCGAATCCCACAGGGAATAGGTGTGAAACTATTGTCTAATTAATGTAATACTTGACTAAGTCGTAATTCTATCAAGTACGTCAAATAGAATAAATAAGTGTTGAATATATAAGAAAACGAAAACTGAAAACTAATTTTTATAGTGTGAATCTTAAGAATATGAATGTAAGAGACCAAGGTTGTGTCCCCCTTAATGTAGTAGAATGTTCTTGATATTAATATTGAATTCCTTTCTTGATATGCAATTGATGTTTAATATACTACCCAATATTTCCCAATATTTGGATAATGTATCCTCTCTACGATTCTCCCGAATACAAAAGAGTCGATCTTAAGAACAACCAATTAAGCGCCAAATTAAAACTTACTTATTCCTAAGCGGTTTTATTAAACAAGGTTTAAAGCCTTGAGTTATTGTTATCTATTTATACCAAACACTATCTCACTTTTTGAAGATAAGTTAGAGTTAATTGGCATTCGTCAATGTTTGCAACCACTAACGATTAATTGAAGAACAAGAGATAAATAAATATCAAGGTTCCTTCGGGATTGGATTCAATATCAAAATCTCAACACATTCTACCCATCTACGGTTCACAACCTCAGCGTTTGAGTTTAGCTACACATGTTGATAATTAAAGAACAAGGAAGAGTAATTGATATCATCTTACAAAAATAGAGGGTTTTCGATCACCAAAAGCTTCTAAGAATTTAAAATAATCAATTGCCGTACTTTGTACTCTAAGTTCTGACAAGAATACCTTCATAAAACCCTATAAAACCTATTTATAGAAGCCCAAAACCCGAGGCGAATGTCGGTCAGCTTTGCCCTTGTTGAAATAATGTGAACCGCATTTCTGTCGCAGAACAGAAATGTGGACCGCAAATCATCATCATCCGTCGCAAACTCCACCAGAAAATTTTTGCTCCCATCGCGTTTTAATTCGCGGTTCGCATGTTGATTATGCGATCGCATTCTCCACTCTAATTTTCACCCAAAACTTTATTTGTGTTTGTGATTGCACCTGGCTATTTTGCGGTTCGCATTCCTGTTTTGCAGTCACATTTACGACCGCATTCTCGACATGAAGATTGGCCTAGAGTTCTGTCCTGAAATGCGATCTGCCTGTACCATATGCGGTTCGCATTTTCAGTTTGCGACCGCATACTTCTACTCGCGATGCTTTTATCTTCTCTTCTTGTCTTCAGCTAACTTTTTGAACTCTTTTCTATTCTTCTAGGTCTTGACACTTGTTATTCTGCAAATACACTAAAATTACATAAGTATCATGAGAATTAGCAAGTAAAACAAGTTAAACTTTAAGAAAATAGTATCAAAATGTGCCGAAATTATCCGGCACATCACCTCTCGCCTCAAAAATTAATGAAATGTCCTATTATTGCCTACCCAGGTGTGGTCGGCCTAAACATGCTACTAGCGACAATATAATGAAATAAAAATAAGATCTAAAATAAAGAAGAGATAAAAGTTCAGTTCATGGGCTTGTTCTATTAATGTTTTATTTCATGCATTTAACCAGACCCGGTCCGAAAAATCACAAAGAAAGCAAACAAAAGGCGAAATGTCATCGCAAGTAGGGATATGCGATCGCAAATCCCACATGCGAATCGCATACTGTGCGCACAGATCGCAGATTAGAACAGAATTGTGGACAATGTCCAAAGTTGAAAATGCGATCCCAATTTGCGATCGCAAAACATGTATGCGAACCGCAGATCACACGTCAGAGGTCGCAAATTGTAACAAAGTCTTAGGCAAAAATTTGATGTCAAGAATGCGATGATCGAGTTAAGAATGCGGACCGCATATCAGTTATGCGGTCGCAAGTTTAACACTAAACACAGATTGACCTTACTTTTTTGACAATTAGGCTCAAAATGCGAACCGCATACCGATTATGCGGTCGCAGATTCAACACCAAACGCAGAGGATTCGATTGTTTGTTTCTGTTTTTCCATTGTCAGATGATTATATCAAACATCAACCACTTTACGTTATTCTCTAATGAGTAATTTGAGCATATCAGTTCATGAATCAACGATGTAAAGGCAAATACTCATGGCTTCATCATATTTCAATCAATCCAATAGAACAGGTAGAAGTCAAGGAATAAACCTGAATAAGAGTTCCTATTGGTTTTTGAAAATTGTATCAGTTACGCAGCAGCGGACCGCGAATGGAACTTGAATCAACAACCAAACTCGAACCTCAGCATCTACTCGTTCGTGAAGAAAGTAGAAGTATGTGTCTCTATTTTTCTGGTTTTTTCGATCTTTCTCTGTTTTCTAGTTTTCTTCTGAAATTTCTGGAGAAGAAGAAGACTCAAAAAAAAATGGGTCGTTTTTCCCTAGCTCTCTCTGAAAACTCTCTATCTGATTTTTCACTATGTTCCCCTTTCTCTTGCTCTCCAAGAAATTCCCCCTCCAAAAGGATCTCCCCCAATCCGTTATAATGAGTGTATCAGTGGGGAGGTCGTGTGTGGATCGCGTATGTGTGTGAGGGAACATATTTTTTTTGTCAGAGTTTGTTAGCGTACGTGGCCAAGATGAGGGGAAGGGATTCGGTTCTTGGGCTACTGAATTTTGATTTCTGTTTGGATTGGGCTCCAACATAAGATTGGGCCAGAAGTAAAATGGAAATCTATTTTTAAACATGCCCAAAATATAAGGATTTTGATTGAATTAAGGAGATAAGAGCTTGGAACTATTTTTGGTATTTTTTTATTTTGAACCTAAAAATAGAATTAAATTTAATAATAAAGCGGATTCCTACGGAATAGGCTCTAATGATTATTCTAAAAGTATTATGATTATTAGAGGTGATTTCAACCCGTGGATCAAAAATTACATGTCTACAGCTGCCCCTTTTTGCCGGGAAACATGGAGTGTTTTCAGGCAAAGAACAACAAAACATGTTTTTTACCCGACCTCTGCTTGGGGAAAAAAAACTAAGGAAAGAGAATGTGACCGAGCCCTGGTATTTGAGCTGCCTACATATCCTTGGTTACAAAGGAATCAGGCCACGTGTAGTTCGTAAGTGAGAAGAGTAATGGAGTACCGAGGTAGGGAGTCGAGTTGAGTGCCGTCGAAGTTCCGGTCCGCGGTTCATGCCATTACATTAAACATAAAGAAAAGATTACATCAAAAGCAAAAGAAAATACAAGATCCTATTTATTATTTTGTCTTGAATATTCTTTGAACTTCTTCTTGATCTTTAGTATAAAATTGGAAAAGATAGACCTGTTCCTCTGGCGGGCTCCTGATGATTCTTCTGAATTTGAAGCGACTCTGAAATTGCTTCCCTCGTTTTTCAGGTGGGTGCCTGATTTTCGAAACTTAAATGTGTTCCCTCTTTATCCAGGTGGGCACCTGATGGCTAAGACTCGAATGTATTTCCCTCGTTATCCAGGTGGGCGCCTGATTGCTAGGACTTGAAATGTATTCCCTCGTTATCCAGGTGGGCGCCTGATTGCTAACAAAGCAAATAAAACAAAGAAACTTTTCGCCCCAGTTCGGAATCTGGGTACATCTGTGAGACTGCTGGGGATTTAGTTAAGCTTGGATGTGTTCCCTCGTTTTCCAGGTGGGCGCCTGATATTACATCAAAGCAAACAAAACAAACGAAACATTTTCTGCCCTAGTTTGGAACCTGGGCATACCTGCGGGGATTAATCAAATCATGCTATCTCAAAACTTCTTAAAAACTTCAAAGCTAAATCCCACTATCCAGGAGGGTCCTGAGAATTTTAAAACTAAATCCCATTATTCAGGAGGGCCCTGAAAACTAAAATTAAATCCCATTATCCAGGAGGGCCCTGAAAACTAAAACTAAATCACATTATCCAGGAGGGTCCTGAAAACTAAAACTAAATCTCATTATCCAGGAGGGTCCTGAAAACTAAAATTAAATCTCATTATCTAGGAGGGCCCTGAAAACTAAAACTAAATCCCATTATCCAGGAGGGTCCTGAAGACTAGGAATTAAATCTCATTATCCAGGAGGGCCCTGAAAACTAAAATTAAATCCCATTATCCAGGAGGGTCCTGAAAACTAAAATTAAATCTCATTATCCAGGAGGGTCCTGAAAACTAAAATTAAATCTCATTATCCAGGAGGGCCCTGAAAACTAAAACTAAATCCTATTATCCAGGAGGGTCTTGAAAACTAAAGTTAAATCTCATTATCCAGGAGGGCCCTGAAAACTAAAATTAAATCTCATTATCCAGGAGGGCCCTAAAAACTAAAATTAAATCCCATTATCCAGGAGGGTCCTGAAGACTAGAAATTAAATCCCATTATCCAGGAGGGTCCTGAAAACTCCAGGAGGGTCCTGAAAACTAAAATTAAATCCCATTATCCAGAAGGGCCCTGAAAACTAAAACTAAATCCCATTATCCAGGAGGGTCCTCAAAACTAAAATTAAATCTCATTATCCAGGAGGGCCCTGAAAACTAAAATTAAATTCCATTATCCAGGAGGGTCCTGAAGACTAGGAATTAAATCCCATTATCCAGGAGGGTCCTGAAAACTAAAATTAAATCTCATTATCTAGGAGGGTCCTGAAAACCAAAAATTAAACTTACCTGAGCCGTGCTCTCTTCTTGGGGAGTTCTGAATAGAAACCTTTTGCTCCCTGAGCCATGCTTTCTTCATGGGAGGGCCTTGTGGATTGACAAATTTTCATGCTCCTGTTTTAGACAAATAAAGTCTTGTTAGTTTGAAAACGTGGTGGTTAGTTTGTGGCGTCATTGCTTATGGTCTGCTCTTGCTGGGGAATACATTCGAGTTTTAATTCTGCTGGGTATCTGCTTATGCTGACTGCCACGCTTCATCCTGATCAGCTGTGGTATCGCATTTTCATTCGGGACGCAGCTGCATCCTTGTATTTCCTGAAAACTCAAGAATCACCTTATTGCCTGAACTTTGATTATCTGCATATCGCTCATCCCAGATCATGTCCCTTGCGAGATGCCTGGCCGAGTTCCGCTTTTGCGCAATTTGGAAGCTAGTAGTAAGCTTTGAAATCCTTTCCAGCTTGTTTGTCGTGGGCAATTCGGGGGGG
>MCJB01016149.1:197371-214029 GCA_002018475.1 Nicotiana obtusifolia
GGGGAACTCATGAAAATTGACTCAAAAAGTAAAGTGCAATGTTTTGGATAAAAGAAAGAAAGGAAATTTTGGACACAGATGATTATATGAAAGAAATTTAGAAGAGAGACTTATCTGAGGGGAAACAGCCAGCTCCAATGATCATGACATGCATTTCGGATTAACCAGCTTAATCTGTCCGACCAATCATATTCAGCTCATGACATTAATCCATATCTCGAAGACCAACCTTTCACTGATCCAATTCCTTTTGTTGGTTTATTTTTCAACTCACCATCGCCTTATGGCGCCCGCGAGGGTTTTTATCAATAAGACTCTCTCATTTTAGATTTTCTCTCATCTCGCCATCGCCTTATGGTGCCCGTAAGGGTTTTCACCAATAAGACTCTCTCATTTTATATTTCTCTCATCTCATGAATGGAGTGTCGCCCCTGATGCAAATCATGTCTCTATCTCGCTTGACCCGACATCCTCAAAGATTGATCGGAATGTCTTTCTTCGGATAGTAATGTAGGCTTTTGGATAGGGTTAGAAAGAAAAGGCGGCATGAAGGCTCAAAATAATTCAAGACGAAATAGGGAATAAAATTACAACTTTTGGAATCAGATCTTTCGAATCCAAAACTTCTGCCCCAGTTTCTCCAGGGTCTGTGGGGAATTTTGATTTTTCTTTAATGAGACCGAACCATAAGGCTGCTTATGTATCCTTAAAAAGAATCAGGTCAAACGTAGTTCAAACTCTTTCCTTCTCCCTTTTTGTTTGTTTATTTCTTTCTTCTTCTTTTTTCTTTCTTTTCTTTTTTTCATTTTCTTTTTTTCGTTTTTCTCTTTTATTCTCTTTTTTTTTCTTTTCTTCATTCTTTGTTTTTGCTACTGATTCCAAAAGAGGGATACGAAAGAAAATAAGTAAGGCTCAAAAGGGTTAGCAAAGGATGAAAGTGTTTGGGTAGTGGAACAAAATGCCTTCGTCATTTCAACTTCGAACATGCCAAGTACGAAATATGATTGAAGATGAGCAAAGAAATCATACATAATACCTCTTAACTGCATCAGAATTAATAGTCATATCTGCACATTTGCCTTCTATGTCTTTTAAATACAAGGCACCATTAGACAACACTCTCGTCACAACAAACGGTCCTTGCCAGTTTGGGGCAAATTTGCCTTTGGCTTCCACCTGATGAGGAAGAATGCGTTTCAATACCATTTGGCCCACTTCAAATTTCCGGGGATGCACCTTTTTGTTGTATGCTTTAGCCATTCTTTTCTGATACAGTTGGCCATGACATACTGCAGCCAATCTTTTTTCATCAATCAGACTCAACTGCTCGAGCTGGGTTTTGACCCACTCGTTATCATCAATTTCGGCTTCTGCAACGATCTGAAGGGATGGAATCTCAACTTCTGCAGGTGTAACTGCCTCAGTTCCATATACCAGCAGATAAGGAGTTGCACCCACTGATGTGCAAACAGTAGTGCGATAGCCCAGTATTGCAAAAGGCAACTTTTCATGCCACTGCCGAGAACTGTGAACCATCTTACGAAGTGTCTCCTTTATGTTCTTGTTAGCAGCCTCAACAGCTCCATTTTCCTTGGGGCGATACGGAGTGGAGTTCCGATGTAAAATCTTGAACTGTTGGCATACCTCTTTAATTAAATGACTGTTGAGATTAGCAGCATTGTCTGTGATGATCACCTTGAGAATTCCGAACCGACAAATGATGTTTGAATGAACAAAATCCACCACTGCCTTCTTGGTTACATATTTGAAGGTTACAGCTTTGACCCACTAGGTAAAGTAATCAATGGCCACCAGAATGAATCTAAGCCCGTTTGACGCTGCTGGCTCGATTGGCCCAATAAAATCCATGCCCCAAGCAACAAAGGGCCAGGGTACAGACATTGTGTGCAATTCAGATGGAGGAGAATGAATCATATCACCGTGTACCTGGCACTGATGACACTTGCGAACAAAACTGATACAATCCCGTTCCATGGTGAGCCAATAATAACCTGCTCGAAGTATCTTCTTTTCCAATACATGCCCATTTATATGTGGACCGCAAACTCCAGAATGTACTTCCTCCATGATGATGGAAGCCTCTTTAGCATCTACGTACCACAGCAATCCTAAATCCGGAGTCCTCTTGTACAAGATTCCTCCGTTCAAGAAAAATCCACTGGCCAGACGTCGAATGGTTTTCTTTTGGTCGCTTGTAGCATATACCGGGTATACCCCTGATCTGATGTATTCCTTGATATCATGGAACCAAGGCTCGCCATCGATTTCCTCTTCCACCACATTACAGTAGGCATGTTGATCACGAACTTGGATATGTATGGGGTCGACATAAATCTTGTCTGGATGATGCAACATTGACGCTAGGGTGGCCAAGGCATCAGCAATCTCATTGTGAATCCTAGGAATATGTCTAAATGCAACTGACCTGAAGCGTTGACAAAGATCATGCAAGTACTGTCGGTAAGGTATGAGCTTCAAATCTCGAGTTTTCCATTCTCCTTGAATCTGGTGGACCAATAAATCTAAATCTCCCAGAACAAGTATTTCCTGGACTTTCATGTCTATAGCTAACCTCAAACCCAGAATGCATGCTTCATATTCGGCCATGTTATAGTGCAATAAAATCGAAGCTGGGTTGTCACCGGGTAGTGTTACCCTGTTTCAGAGATAAGCACAGCTCCTATTCCGACCCCTTTCGTATTAGCAGCTCCATCAAAGAAAAGTCTCCAACCTGGTTTTTCATCGTGGTCAAACTCATCAATGCACATAACCTCTTCATCAGGAAAGTAAGTTTCAATGGTTCATACTCGTCATCCACCGGATTCTCGGCCAAATAATCGGCCAAGGCTTGGGCTTTCATCGCGGTCCGAGTCACATAGATGATATCAAAGTCTGTGAGTAAAATATGCCACTTTGCGAGTCTTCGGTGGGCATAGGCTTCTGAAAGATGTACTTCAGAGGATCCATGCGAGAAATGAGACAAGTAGTGTGGGAGGACAGATAATGCTTCAGCTTTTGCGCCACCCAAGTCAAGGCGCAACATGTCCTCTCAAGCAGTGTGTACTTAACTTCATTGGGAGTGAACTTCTTACTGAGATAATAGATTGCTTGCTCCTTCTTTTCCGTGATATCATGTTGACCCAACATGCAACCAAAAGAATTGTCCAAGACCTTCAAATAAAGAATTAAACGTCTTCCAGGCTCTGGTGGGACCAGCACAGGTGGGTTCGACAAGTACCTCTTGATCTTATCAAAATGCTTCTTGACACTCGTCAGTCCACTCGGCTGCCGCATTCTTCTTCAGCATCTTAAAAATAGGCTCACAGGTTGTCGTGAGTTGAGCAATAAATCTGCTGATGTAATTTAACCTTCCAAGTAAGCTCATCACCTCTGTTTTGTTCTTTGGCGGCGGTAATTCTTGAATGGCTTTGATCTTTGACGGATCCAGTTCAATACCACGTCGACTGACAACGAATCCTAGCAGTTTCCCAGATGGGACACCAAATGCACATTTTGCTGGATTAAGCTTGAGATTGTACCTGCGGAGCCTTTGGAAAAACTTTCTCAGATCTTTGACATGGTCAGACTGCTTCTTTGACTTTATGAACACATCATCTACATAAACCTCAATCTCCCTATGTATCATGTCATGAAATATGGTGGTCATTGCCCTCATGTAAGTTGCCCCAGCATTCTTCAGACCAAATGGCATTACCCTATAATAGTACGTTCCCCATGGCGTGATGAATGCTGTCTTTTCTGCATCTTCCTCGTCCATCAAAATCTTATGATATCCTGCGTAACATTCCACAAAAGACCCAATCTCATGCTTGGCACAATTGTCGATCAGAATGTGAATGTTCGGCAGTGGAATCATCCTTTGGTCTTGCTTTTTTGAGGTCGCGGTAATCAACACAGACCCTACTCTTACCATCCTTCTTTGGCACTGGCACAACATTAGCTAACCAAGTGGGATATCGAGTGACCCGAATGACCTTTGCAGTAAGCTGCTTTGTGATTTCTTCTTTAATCTTTATACTCATATCAGTCTTGAATTTTCGCAACTTTTGTTTGACAGGGGGACATGCTGGATCAGTTGGCAATTTATAGACTACCAGATCAATGCTTAAACCCGGCATTTCGTCATATGACCAGGCAAAGACATCTTTGTACTCAACCAATGTTCTGATTATTTCCTACTTCACCTGTGGTTCCAGATGCACACTTATCTTGGTTTCCCTAACATCATCCTGGTCCCCTAAATTGATTGGTTCAATCTCACTCAAATTAGGTTTTGGTTTTTCTTCAAATTGTTTTAGCTCTTTGCTGATTTGTTCAAATGTCGCTTCTTCATCATATTCTATTTCATCATCATACTCTACTTCTTGGATTGTTATTTCAGAATTAGATTGGCTTTTAGAACTCGGCTGAAAATTCCTCATGCATGTCATGTCACTGCAACCAGCATAAAAAGAACTGTACAAAAGAAACAAAAATAAAACACTATTAAGAATAATGGAAAACGGGAAATTGCATTTCATTGAAAGTAAAAGGATAGCAAGGTCTGAACGTCAAGATAGGCAAAACTTAGAAAGAAAGATTCGGATTACAACCCTGGAACGACCTAGATAACAGAAAAGGAAATAAAGCAAACTACCAAAACTCCTTCCTGGTGGGGAGAGGAGTAACTTCCCAATTGCTAAGCTTCACGTTTAGGCCAACAAATTGCACATCTGCTTTGCTAGAGCCTTCACCAATCTCTACCATATTGACCTCTTTTAAAAGACTTCGAAACCCTTTGGTTATCTCTTCATCAACATTGACCATAGGTTCTGGAATTAAGGAAGTTGGAGATTTTTCGGCTCCTGGTTTGATAAAAGACTTGGAGATGTGTGGGACTAGCTTGAAGAGTGACCATACCTTCTGTTTTGAATTCTTAAACCTTTTCATGTCCTCTTCTGTGGGCGTGAATCCCAAACCAAATGTACCATAATTCCCATTGGCGCATATTGGATGCACAATACCTTGCAGAGATGATCCCAGACCCTTGCCTGGCACAAAACCATTCTTCAACATTTCAGTTGCAACCATGACAGATGCAGAAGATAACTTGGGACCCGGAATGTATTTTCCTTCGGTGATCTTATCAACAGATACTGTTTCAAAAGTTTGAAAGACCCAGGGTCCCTTATCATCATCAGCTCCAACAAATGGAACAATCGTGTCATTGCCAACTGGTAAATCTTCCTCACCATATACAACTATCTCTTGTCTGTCCCATTCAAACTTTACCATCTAATGCAGAGAGGATGGGACTGCCTTAGCAGCATGTATCCATGGCCTTCCCAACAACAGATTGTAGGAGATAGCCACGTCTAACACTTGGAATTCCATGGTGAACTCAACTGGCCCTATTGACAATTCGAGTATTATGTCTCCAACCGAGTCTTTACCTCCTCCATCAAAGCCTCGAACGCACATACTGTTCAAGCGGATCCTCTTGGTGCCAATCTTCAGTTTTTGCAGAGTAGACAAAGGACAAATATTTGCACTAGAGCCATTGTCAACCAAAACCCTCGAAACAACAGCATCTTCGCACTTCACTATGAGATAGAGATCGTTTGTGTTCTGTACCTTCGATAGGAAGTTCATCATCCGAGAAAGTGATCCTGTTTGCTTCGAAAATCTTGCCAGCTATCTTTTCCAAGTGGTTTACCATGATTTTATCAGGAACATGTGCCTCATTTAAAATCTTCATCAAGACCCTGCGATGTTCATCCGAGTGTATCAGCAAAGACAAAAGAGAAATCTGAGCTGGGGTTTTCCTCAGTTGCTCTATAATGGAATAATCTTGCCCCTTCATCTTCTTCAAGAACTCCTCGGCCTCTTCCTCGGTAACCGATTTCTTTATTGGCATTTGGCTATCTTTGAATGGCTTGGCTTTCCTTAGTTCTTCTGGGAAAAAACATCTCCCAGAACGAGTCAATCCTCCAGTCTTATTTACCTCTTCCTCCACTTCTTTTCCTTTGTATGTCACTATCACTTGCTTGTAATTCCATGGGACTGCCTTGGTATCAGCCACCGGCGGTTGAGTTACTGGTTTAATGATGATAGGGGTAATAGGAGCCCCTTTCACCACTAGGACAGGCTTACTTGGAATCCGCGGCACTATCTCTTTTGAGCTTTCTGGATTGGTCGCAATATCTTTTGACATTCCTTTCACGACCAACACTGGTGGTTTCAAAGTGAGCGGGCTCGGCTTTTCTGTCGCCCTTTCAACTTCATAGGCTTTGCTTTGGTGGAATCTGGATTCTTAACCGAATTGTTTTTGCTGGCCCGAATCATCATGACGGACTTATATGACTTCTTGGGTTCCCCATCCTTGTAAACTACTTCAATCATATGTGTCTCTTCATGGGCAGGGAGAAGGTTTTGGTTAATGTCCAAAGTGTCTGGGCTTTGGACTATAATTTGGTTTGTATCGATGAGTTATTGGATTGCCCGTTTCAATTGCCAACACTTTTCTATGTCGTGGCCAGGAGCATCGGAATAGTAGGCACATCTTAGGGAATAATCGAGGTTCTTTGGAGGAGGGTTTGCTATTTTTGACTCAATAGGCCTCAAGACGTCCAACTGCCTTAATCTTTGGAATAGGCTGACGTAGGATTCTCCAAGCGGGGTAAAAGTTTGTTTCCGCTGTTGTCTTTCTTTCCTATAATCTGGCCTTGGTCGAAAGTGTGGAACATTGGATTTTTGGTAAGGTTGTGGAGGTGGATAGGTATTTTGTGGAACGGGGGCACGCCATTATGGGTAAGGGGGGGATGGAGCATATGACTGGGCATGGTAGACAAAATATTGGGGTAACCTGGCTAAGTCTTGGGGGTTTTGCGGGGAAAGGTAATATTGAGGTGTATTATATGGAGCTTGGGTGTAGGTTTGAGGTCGGGGTCGAGGATGAGTGTATTGATGAGGTGAACCCCTCTGGCCCTGCCATGATCCGGAGACAACCATAGCGACATCTTCCTTCTTCTTCTTTCCTAGCAAACTTCTGCCACCGCTTTGGATTGCCTGGGTAGTTGCTTTTATAGCAGAATAACTCATGATCTTACTCGATTTGAGCCCTTCTTCCACCATTTATCCCATCTTTACCACATCATTGAAAGATTTACCAATGGCCGAGATCAAGTGTCCATAGTAAGTGGACTCCAAGGCTTGAAGGAAGTATTTAACCATCTCATCTTCTTCCATCGAGGGATTGACTCGTGCCGCTTGCTCCCTCCATCGAAACCCATATTCTCTAAAGCTTTCACTGGGTTTCTTTTCCAGCTTGGTCAGAGATAGGCAGTCTGGAACAATTTCTATGTTGTATTGAAAATGTCGGGCGAAGGCCTGAGCCATATCGTCCCAAGTGTACCACCTGTTAACGTCCTGACGGGTGTACCATTCTAAAGCTACCCCACTCAGACTTTGGCTGAAGTAGGCCACTAGCAATTCGTCCTCTCCTCCGGCACCTCTCATTTTGCTGCAATAGCCCCTTAGATGGGCAATAGGATCCCCATGTCCGTCATACAAGTTGAACTTGGGCATCTTGAACCCGACAGGTAGTTGGACATCAGGAAACAAACATAAATCCTTATAGGCCACACTCACTTGGTTTCCTAACCCTTGCATATTTCTCAATGATTGTTCGAGACTCTGTAACTTCCTAGACATTTCCTCCTGCTCTGCATTCTTGGGTGGTTTGTCAGTTTCGACGTGAGGCTCAAATTGGGGAATGTAAGAGTAAGGATCTGGGATTTTGAAAGTGGGTTATGGTACACGGTAATGGGTATCTGGGGCGGGAAATGCGGGCTCACTAGAGAATCGATGAAGGGTAGCTTGTGATGGAGGCACAAAAATAGGAGCAGATGTCGGAGTAGGGTACGAGGTTGTTTTGGCTAGTGGAGCATGAAAAGTTTGGGCCGAAGTGTCGGGGTAATTGTGGTAAGGAATGAAACCAGGTGCGTGTTGTGGGGAAGGATCAATGATATTGGCCATCTGGGATTGAGAAAGTGGTGGAATGGAAGCAGAGTTTTCTGTGTAGTTGGTGGGGAACGAGGGTGGAGGGTGTCCCTTAATCCATGCTTGATACATTTCCGCCATCTGATGCTTCAACCTCCTAACCTCCTCTTGCAATTCCGATCCGGACTCAACAACCTCTCTTGGCCGGTCTACAACCCCAGTGTCTGTTTCCTTGCTAGCCATGACTGTCAGACGCTTTGATCGGGTATTGTATGGATGACTTGCCAAGATGCCAACAAACTAACCACCTTCCTGAATAAGTTAGAATATAACAGAGGACGACAACAAAAAACCACCATGTTAGCATTAGGGCATTTATCAGATAATAATATCACATTACGTGCAATGCACCTAGCAACAAATAACGGTTCTAAAATGACTGAGAGGGTCGCAAGGTCCTATGGCATCATCCCGATTTATTTATTTCTATGGTACCTTCTCTCTTTTCAACACCTCTTACCAATTCCCTCTCCTTTGATGCAAAATGACTTGATAAAACCCGATGTGGGTTGCTTATGTATCATGAATCAAACCAAGCATAGTTTTGGAAAAAGTGATAAAAAAATAGAATTCGGGATTTTCATTTAAAACCTTTGACAAGAAGCACGATAATGGAAGACCCGACACGCTTGGCTACACTTTGACTAACTTTGACACTACCTAAAAGACTGAGGACTCCTAGACAAGGCGTGAGAGTAAAAGACAACATGAGACAATTTAAAAACACTTAAATAGAATGGGTCTTCAAACTGCTCTTGAATGAAACTGTCCTGACGGGGATGGTCCTGGGCTATCTGTCGCGCTCAGGTTTTGCAACACTCCTCGTAAAGAAGCGCCAATGCTAGGAACGAAAACCCTGGCCTGTGCCCCTGCCTCCTGAAGACCAACACTAAGCAAATACTGGCTATGCTGCTCCATGTTTGCTGCCAATTCCGCTAGCTGAGACTTTATCAACTCAAACTTAACCCTAGGATCTTGATCCGGTGCCTCCTCAAAATCGACTATCTGAGCTGCTCGCCCCGTAAGTTGTGCTGGCAATGGGGTACTGTCCCCTGGTGGGACGGACTGTAACCAAATCAGGTACTCCTGAGTACACTCGGGCCTGCCAACATCTTTTACTAATGTATCTTTCTTCATCCTCTTTGCATTGTTCCAGTATTGCACGCACTTGATTTCATCAACCACCCTTTTGCTAAAATTCATGATGTACCTCCGAAGGTTCAAAGTTGGAGGTTCCTCTTGTCGTCTGCCCAACTGTCGCATTACCCTGACCGGCGTATATGGCCTAACACACTTGAGTCCTATCAGCATCAGGAAAGGTTGCATGAGGCATCCTACTAAGATATCGTCTAAGAGTAGCCAAAGATAGGCCCACAGAACATTCTCGTTTGTCCTCGAACCAAGGAGCTCAATCCAAGTTGTGACACCTATTGGGTATGTGAACTTAGGAGACTTCATCCTACGCTCGATGCATATCACCCGATCCCTCAAGGCACGGTCGATGGGACAAAGCAAGGAAGCTGTGTGGAAATGCTCTATCATCCACAATTGCAGCAAAAGGTTACTTCCCTCGAAATACCTGACACCTCCCCTTACTTCACTCAGGGCTCGATATAACTCTGCTAAGATCATTGGCACGACGGTAATGGTTTTGTGTTGCTTTTCATGAAATAGTTCCATTACCACTGACTGTAGACGGGTGCTAATGTGCCTTTCATCTAATGGAAAACCCAATAATCCCAACAATACAAGGCTGAAGGCTTCGAGGCGACGTCTTTGCCACTTGGCTTTGGTTGTGCAAAACTCATCCCAGAAAATGTCAAAACTATCCTGTGGTCCAAATCTAACAAACAGATAATCCAAGGATATCCAAGATTGCTCAAGACACTTTAAATGCTTATTATCTTTTAGGCCCAAGTCGTTGAGAAACCTTGTCCTAGAGTCGTCCCGAGGAAGTATCATGCTCTTGCCTATATAACTTAAGCGGGTGAGACCGGATACTTCCGCCAGGGTAGGAGTCATCTCACACTCCCCAAATTTGAAAGTTAAATTTTGCGGATTCCAATAGGTCAGCATTGCTTTCACTAAGTCCGGGCGGGGTGTGATATCAAGAAGGAAAGTCAGGGTACCCAGTTTATGCATCAACTCATGCTGCTCTAATGATGAAAACATGTTCCACCACTTGATCAATTTCTTAGGAATCTTTACTACCATCAACACTTTGGATCGAATTAGCGGATCCATACTTGAATGAAAGGAACATGGTTAACGACTCGGAACACTACTATGATACCACAACATCTCCTAATGGACAAATGCAAGACACAATTTGGCTATATTTGCAGATTGGCCTAGGTGGCTGAAAGTGACTATTAGCGCAACCTTGACGAATTGACCCCTGAGCATGAGAAATACCTCGTTTAAAACTCACACGACTCTAATACCCCAACTATCATGGTCTTAAAGAATTATTTTGTAGAAATGGACTATTTTTGCAAAAATGGCCGATATGGCCAAATGTGGCTAGGGAGGCAAACCTGACACGGACGGACCTTAGAGTGATATGACACTGACTCATGGACTTAGGGTCTTAAGATGTGAGCAATTGAACCACCTTTGCAAAATGTCCCTTATTTTGCAAAAATGGCCGATGTGGCCAAAAGTGGCTAATCATGCAAGATTTGGCTACGACCCTGGAAGCCAAAAACCTAGGCTTACTACGAAGACCGGACCCTATGTGGGTTGCCTACATATCCCGCCCCGGAAGACGAGAATCAGGTTCGCGTAGTTCGGAAAGATGCAACTATATTTTGTCTCTTGAAAAATGATGTAAACACTCTTAGACTCTCTTGGAAAGTGATAAAAACTGTAAAAAAAATTTCTTTTCTTCCTTTTCTCTTTTTATTTTTTTTCTTTTTTTTTTCGAAAAAGAATATGGAGGAAAATACTGGCGGGGCCCCATTTTACTTCATTTTTACCCTTTTCTCCAAGACATCAGTCTGCCAATTGACCTTTTTACCCTCACAGATGCAACAATTAGCACATAGGATGATTAAATGTCATTTTGGGCCATGGGCCCATTTTGACAAAATTTGGTCAAGGTTCCTACTAAGGGACACGGTACCTGGGACCGAACCCTGCTAGGTCTAAACGACATGATGCAAATAAAAGTGACCTAAGGCTGACCTAAGTCTAGGGTTCACTAACAAGGCAGTTCGGGAAAACCGTATGGTCGATGGTGGCTGCTTAAGCTTTTCACCCACTCCATACGTCCGTCGGCTTCCCCTCCTAAATTAAGGATGACTCAACAAAGGGTTCGTGCACGCGACGCGTGCTCCGGGACTTGTTGCAGAAAGAATTGGCCGGGCAATGCATATGATGACAGTTATAAAGCGATAAACACATAAAGCAAAACTGTAAACACATAAACAACTAGTAAATAACAAAACATGAAAGCATAATAAAAGTAACAAAACATGAAAGCATAATAAAAGTAAGTAAAGCTTACGAAAAGAATATCAAACTCAACCAAACATTTTAAAAGCCAACAAATCAAGTACTAGCTCGAACCCTCAAAAATGAATTGAACAGGAATGTATTCCCCAGCAGAATCGCCAGAGTTGTCACTCCTCCTTTTGTTTGGGCGACGAGCTTTACTAAACCCTTTTCGGTTGATAAAAGGCTTAATAAAACTCATAAAAGGAGTTTCCAATTTTGGAAGTGACAAAGAGAATAATCATGAAAATTTAGAGTCGCCACCTGACAATTGATTCTTGGTGTGTCAGGCCACCATTTCAGAACTTAGGCTCAAAGCCAAGTTCGTACCAGAGATTTGGGTAAGGGGGTTCATTTGACTCGGGGAGAAGGTGTTAGGCATTCCCCAAGTCCCGTGAAAGTCACGGTTGCATACTTGATCAAATTGGCTTTTAATACATTTGAGTTGAGATAAAAAAAACACACAGGAGGTTCGAGGTCGTTCCACCTAGTGAAAGGAAAAGAAAGTTAAAACTGAACTACTATGAGTTTCACTTTTGTCTTCACATACAAATACCTCGGGGCATTCCCCGAAATATCAAATACATAAGCTTTTCAGAGCATTCCCCGGATAAGTTTAACTAAAGAATGACCTCTCGCCTCAAAAATTAACGAAACGTCCTAGTATTACCTACCCAGGTGCCTAAACATGCTACTAGCGAACAATATAATGAAATAAAAATAAGATCTAAAATAAAAAAGAGATAAAAGTTCAGTTCATGGGCTTGTTCTATTAATGTTTTATTTCATGCATTTAACCAGACCCGGTCCGAAAAATCACAAAAAAAGCAAACAAAAGGTGAAATGTCATCCCAAGTAGGGATATGCGATCGTAAATCCCACATGTGAATCGCATACTGCGCACACAAATCGCAGATTAGAACAGAATTATGGACAGTGTCCAAAGTTGAAAATGCGATCCCAGTTTGCGATCGCAAAACATGTATGCGAACCGCAGATCACACGTCAGAGGTCGCAAATTGTAACAGAGTCTTGGGCAAAAATTTGATGTCAAGAATGCGATGATCGAGTTAAGAATGCGGACCGCATTTAGTTATGCGGTCGCAAGTTTAACAGTAAACACAGATTGACCTTACGTTTTTGACAATTAGGCTCAAAATGCGAACCGCATATCAATTATGCGGTCGCAGATTCAACACCAAACGCAGAGGATTCGATTGTTTGTTTCTATTTTTTCATTGTCAGATGATTATATCAAACATCAACCACTTTACGTTATTCGCTAATGAGTAATTTGAGCATATCAGTTCATGAATCAACGATTTAAAGGAAAATACTCATGGCTTCATCATATTTCAATCAATCCAATATAACAGGTAGAAGTCAAGGAATAAACCTGAATAAGAGTTACTATTGATTTTTGAAAATTGATATCAGCTACGCAGCAGCGGACCGCGAATGGAACTTGAATCAGCAACCAAACTCGAACCTCAGCATCTACTCGATCGTGAAGAAAGTAGAAGTATGTGTCTCTATTTTTCTGGTTTTTTCGATCTTTCTCTGTTTTCTAGTTTTCTCTGAAATTTCTGGAGAAGAAGAAGACTCAAAAAAATGGGTCGTTTTTCCCTAGCTCTCTCTGAAAACTCTCTATCTGATTTTTCACTGTGTTCCTGTTGCTCCCTTACGCACACGCAAGTATACGTGATCGACAAGTAATATAGGACAATGAGTCTGGATTATCGTACCCAAGGGACTTAAGTTAACTACTTTATAACAACTAATATCGTTACTTAATCAAGCAAAGACCAAGTTTAGTATATATTTTATTCTAAATTATAATTCTAATTTAATCTAGGAATTGCGAAGAACAATTATGTATTTTGTAAGCAATAAAACAAAGATTCCAGGGTTGTGATTTTATTTCCAATCCTATTGCGTTCTAATTGACTTATCGTTTATGTAGTTAATGTAAGATTGCTAATTGATCGATAATGATACTCATAGCCTTCTTCCGAAGTACTATTCGCCTATTCCTAACAAGATTAATGCCTATATTCTATGGAATTAATCTAGCAAGAATGCATGAAGAACACGATTATCCAATTAAGCATGGTGGTTAAGTATATTCCTATCCTAACCACGAATTCGCTCTTTTTAACAAAGTTAAGAACATGCTTTCTTCAATCCTTATTCTAATCTAGACTTAGTTTTCTCAAACATAGCATAGATAATTAATAGAACTTAATTGGTGGCCAAAACGATTAAGCAATTTAGCATAGAATTGAAGAAACAATCTTATCCACATTAACTATTAAAACGAAATCATCAAGTTAGAAACGCAATATTCATGGCTAATCACAATCCCAGAACAAGGGGTGATTAGCCACTCATGTTCAACAAAACCAAATAACTAAGTATGAAAAACTAAAATAAAGATACTAGATTGAATTGATGAACTGAGAAATTGTTGTGTTGTTGATGTTCCTAGGCCTCCTTTTGCTCCAAAATCACGTTCTCCCCCTCTTAGATAGGTTTAGGGGTGTTTATATATGAGTTAGGAAGGGTTGGGGTCGACTTGAGGGTCTTCTAGGCGAAGTAGGAGACAATTCCCGAAATCAGTCCCCTGGCCAGCGCCCAGCGCCCCCCAGGGGACTGAAGGCAGAAGCTTTTTTCAGTTCTCTGGTTCCAGCGCTGGGCGCTGGCCTGTGGGCTGCCTTCCTCCTTTGTCCGTTTCTTCTTGTCTTAGCTCGTTTCTTCCCCGGTTTCGTCCCCGATTGCTTTTAACTCATTCCTACACATAAAAAAACATATTATATTAACATGAATCAATGTGATTAACATCTAAATCCACACAAACAAGAGCTAAATATGGGATATTTATACATTATTAAATACCTTTTCTACCAATTATCAACACGCCACACTTAAACTCTTGCTCGCCCTCGAGCAATGGGACTTTAACCAACCTTTCCCAACTACTATCTCTTAGCTTAGTTCGAAACATTCAACATTAAAACGATTCATACTCTTGAACACAATCAATACTAGTTGAACAAGTATGAACACATAAGTTATCCATATCATTCCCATAAGGTTCAATTAATCTCATTAATTCAATCACATTCAACACCCCAATTGTCATCACCCAACCTCAAAAGCCGACTTGCCACATTAAGCTACTTCAATTCATATACTTACCCAACAAAACAATTCATACATTACCAATTGTTCATGAAATCATGTGCCCTCACCAATATATGAAGAGTGAATATATATATACGAATGGAATCACTCAAAATTTGCACACAAACTCTCACTCTCACAAAGAACTCATATGCATCCCATCGAGTACCATAAGCTTGCCCGTAGTGTAGACTTCCACTAATTGAGTTAGTCAAATTTAAGATCAAGTAGGACTTTGTCGGGTTGTATTGTAGGCTAGGGACGGATAGGATATATTTGGTAGTAGTGACTAGTCCTCCTAAGCACTTAATACACTACACTCCTTTTTTTTTTCTGCTTTCAATCACTAAACTTGCCCCACACACATAACCCTTTTCCTTTTAATCACTTAGCATACTACAATAGGAGGTGAATATTTTCATATCTTTTCCAATATCAATTTTTTTTCTCTTTTTCATCATCAAATTTTTTCTTTCTTATTTTTTCATCCTCCATACACATTTTTCATCCGCTAGTGATTTTTTCAATTTAACTTCACATAGCCAACAAGTCCTTTCATTGTTCCATTCATCAACAAGGAAACCCTTCTAATACTACCTTTCCTTCTTCTAGCGACTAAGTACTTTCGGAGGTAAAGATTCAATTAAGGCTCAATTCAATAACAAAATAAAGGGAATGGCTTGTAATGTAGGTACACAAAGAAAGAGGCTCATAGGCTCAAAAGGCTAACAATGGACAAATTTATATTCGATGCGACAAGCACATCCAAAATCAAGCAAAGAAGTGCCTATATCATTTCTTAGATTATCCCAACTTACAATTTCGTTTTAGTTAACACACGGGGCAAGTTCTAGACTATACGAGATAACATAGAGGATCAAAATCTCACTCGCACAATGCACATGATTCACTTACAACGGTTTTGTTCACATGTCGAGTTGAGCAAGCATATTTACTTGAAATAATTAAGCAATAACGCACTAAATGTTTAAGCAAGTCAACTATTAAGATGGGGCGTCACAACTTGGGTTGTTTTTCTTCGACTTATAATTTAACTTACCGGGAATTGGATCATGTGTCATCACTTATTGTACTAGCATCAACCATGTCAAGAAGTAGTTCATTATTACTCAGTTCTTCCTAAGACTAATCCTAAAAGAAAAAAATTAAAGTTGCCCGGTTCGGATTACATCCTTGAAAAAGAACCGGTGCCCTAAGAAAAACCAAGAAAAATTACCTACTATCTAAAAAATAGAAGAAAATCTTTTTGTTATTTTCAATCCAACTTTATCCCTCAAGAGAAACAATCCGTCGTCGGGAAAAAACTGGACTATATATCTATTACATATTTTTTTTTTCGGTTTTTCAATACATTTTTTTTTTTGAAGTTTATAATACTACTAAATACGAAAAAAAAACAGAGAACAGATAACTACTATGAATCACAAAACTATTGATCACTCTAACTTCACAATAAACCACTTAACCACAATTACAACTAATAACATATTCAACTAAAGAAAAAAGAAAAATCATAAACATCACCTCAAAAGTCACTGAACAGACACTGTCACTAAGAATTCACGGCACGACACGACAAATATTTTCTCCCACCCCACACTTAAAGCATGCATAGTCCCCGATGCATAAAAAATGAAGAGCAAAGTAGGGTGTAAAGGAAAACTCCCCTCAATCTGTGCCGGTCTTGTCGGAATCCATGCCAAAGGGTACCAATGCCATCGGTCCAGTGGCGTCATCCTCGTCATCTCCCTCATGATCCGAGCCCTGTATGGTGTTGGCATCTTCCTCGGAATGAACTGGGCTGCCAGGAGCAACGCCCAGCAGTTCTTTTGCTGTGCCAGTAAGATCATCACGCATACGGAGGCGCTCGTCATCAG
>MCJB01016160.1:0-33886 GCA_002018475.1 Nicotiana obtusifolia
ATACATACGTAATATATAGAACAGACTAAAGAGACCAAAATAGCGACCAACGTTGGTCGCTTTTTGTAATTACAGAAACAAAATCGGGGTTTCACTTTATTTCGTCAAAATTTTCCAACTCCCTTATTTCTCTAAGACTAATCCTATTCCCCCACCCCGCTCCACCACGCCGCCGCTGCTGTCCATTCCCGTCGCCGCCGCTGCTGTCCGTCCACTGCCGCGCCTCTCTCTCCTTCTCCACCTATAAAAAATTCAAGGTTAGAGTTATAACCTTCAATCTTTGTTATTTTTAGTGTGTGTGTTACAATATTTGATTTTTACACTAGATTGCATTAGCTATTTGAAGATAGTTATGAATATAGCATTAATTTATAGTTCTCTCGAAAATTATCCTAAAGATTAAATAGTTAAATGCTTATATTTCGAACAAACAGCATTTCTAGTTTATTGTTCAGTAGCATCATTTTTGGAACCTCGTATCCAATCCTTTTTCATATTTTTTTTGTGCCACAGTATACTACCTTCCCCACATTTGGCCCATCCTTTAATTTTAAAATACTATATAACCTATTTGTAAGTAATTATCTATCATTAATAAAAAGGAAAATTGAAATGTATTTTTGTGCAAATACACAACTTGAAATTTTTGTGTATGAATTGAACTTTTACGATATGAATTGAACTTTTAGTTTATGAATTAAATTTTAGTTTAAAAATTAAAATTTTAGGATATGAAATTAATTAACTAGAAAAATATTGAAATATGAATTAACTAAATTAATTTCCTCTTGTTTTATTTGTATAGATGGAACATCGTACTTGGATGTACAATAGGAATTATCCTAATCGACGGGGATTGAGGGAGGATTTTGTAGAAGGGATGTATGACTTTATTAGACATGCAATGTCACTTCCACTATACCTAATTAAAGGAGTAATTAGGTGCCCTTGTGTTAAGTGCGACTGTATGAAATTTAAAAAATCGGATGAAGTTAAGGTTCATCTTTATAGAAAGGGGTTTATAGAAAATTACTTTGTGTGGACTAATCATGGAGAGATCGATGGTAGCCATGGGATATTTCATAATCTAGTTGTGGGTGAAAGTAGCAGGTCGGTGGAGAATACAATTAGTGATTCCGGAATTCATCATATGGTTTCGGATGCTTTTGGGATGCACTTTAGGGGTGATTCCAATAAAAATGTTGAACAAACTCCTAATGATGAGGCAAAACGTTTTTATGAACAATTAGAGGAAGCTAGTCGTCCACTATGCAACGGAATTCCGCACTCTAAGTTGTCTGTTGCAGTTAGATTACTAAGTATGAAGTCTGACTGGAATATTTCTCAAGGATCCATGGACTCTTTCATTGACCTTATGCGTGAACTATTTGACCGTGATGTCGACTTACCTGTTGATTTCTATAAGGCAAAGAGACTGGTTTCTAAGTTAGGACTTTCGTCAATGAGAATTGATTGTTGTGAAGATGGTTGTATATTATACTATAAAGATGATGCAGGTCTGGACTGTTGTAAATTCTGCGAAAAGCCTCGTTTCAAGAGGCTTTCCAGCGGGAAGATGGTCGCTATCAAGTCGATGCATTATTTACCTCTTATACCTAGGTTAAAGAGGTTATATGCGTCGATGAGCTCTGCTCCTCATATGAGATGGCACTTTGAATCATAAGAGGGAGTATGATCGCTATGATCCTTTCATAATTGCACATAATGTTAGGCAAGTGTATTATGCTCCTTATCCATTGCGGCGGAATAAGTCTGATTGGTGGGTTGTAATAAAAACCAAGCATGTGGGTAGGGTGGAAGTTGAGAATGTGTTAGATGTTGCATATCAAAATGATATCTCCACTATTTGACCAAATAGTGGACGAAGTTTTAGAAAATAATTTGGAACATCCTGAACACATACTGGAAGAAGTTGATATTTCTGAAGTAAGAATTATAGAAAACGAGGAAGAAGTATCAACCGATGAAGCTCAAACTACCGAGGAAGAAGAATTCTCGGACGAGGAACTATACGACGATGAGCTTTAAATAGTTGGTTTCTTTAACAACTCCTTGTTTATAGCTATTTTCTTTATATCTTTCAATCTAAATATGTATTATATTATGCAGATGACAGGCAAGGGTGAGGTAACAATGATTCTAGTAGTTTTCAGGGTCGAGAAAAGGCTAGGAAACCAAAGAGGAGGGTAAAAGATTATACTCCAACTTGTCCTGCCGTTTCAGAATTGCCTATACCTACGTCTTTTCCTCCACCCCAGGGCTATTCCGAGCTGCCACAGCATCACCAGCCCTACACCTTCGTGCAGACACCAGGTCTTTCATCACAGGGCCATAGGATTGTACGTTTGATATACAGTCCAGCTGCCGCACATCCACGTGGATCTCAGCAATCTGCATCGCATGGACCGCATCGATCCATGTCACAGCCACTGGGGTCACAGCCACTGGGGTCGCAGCCACTCGGGTCGGAGCCACTCAGGTCACAGCAATCAGTGACACGTCCCCCTGCGGCCCATACAGCTATGTCGCAGTCACACGGCTCGGAGCCATCTTCATCTGGGACTCCATCTATTACAGGCCTTCGCCTGCGAGACACTAGCTCTGACCCCCCTACACCTTCCATACATGCCTCTGATGTACATGGTTCGGACGGTGATGGTGATGATGACGAGGAGGTGCATCGTGATCAATATGGCAGGATCATCGTAGTCCCTGAGGGTGACGGGTAAGAGTTATTTGTTATTTTTTACGTTTATTGTTTTGTACGGTTTTACTAAGATATTAATGTGTCTTTTTTTTTTTTATTACATTAAAGGTTCATCCCTAGTAATGTTACTACAAGGATAATCACTCAAGCCACCAGAAAGCTATTAGATGGCCCTTATGCGACTTGGAGTAATTTTCCATTCTCGCTTAAGGAGCAAATTTTCAATGAATTTAAGGTATAAATGTTCTTTTAAGCAGTACAATTATTTATATTTATGATATTTCCATCTAAATACTTAACTTTTGAAATACAGAGCAAGTGTGTATGGGAACACCGCTATAGTGCAGATGTAGCTGCTAATTTCCATCTCAAGGCTCGCAAGCGGTTGTCATATTGCTTTTCCAGAGCTAGAAAGTCGAACCAGAAGTCCTCCTGGTTGCTTGATCATCTATGGGAGGATTTGCAAAGGCAATGGCTAACCGCATAGTTCTTAAAGAAGAGCGAGCAAGGAAAGAAAGCTCGTGCTTCTGAGAAGGAAGGCTCCCTGCACACTGGAGGTGCGATCAGCCTCGGTACAATAAAGAGGAAAATGGTACGTAATTGCTTAATTTAATTTTAATTTTCAATGTCTACTCTGTTTATTAACTAAAATTTATGAGTTTTCAGGAGAAGAAGTTGGGCCGTCCGATGAGGCAAGATGAGTTATTCAAGGAAACTCATTTTGTCAAGAAGAAGAAAGATTCGGATGAAGAAAGGTGGGTCAAGGGCCGAGCCTCGACTGTACATGTAAGTTTTCAATTTTCATTAAGTACTTTGATTTACTTTTATGTTATACTTTTGAAATACTAATTCAATGTAATTTTTCTTATAGAGTCGCTTCACAGCTGAGGTTGAAGAATTCATACGCAGCCAGCCACCATCTTCATCGAGCGACCCAATCCAACCATCGGACGAGGATGGTGAAAGACTATGGACGCAGGCTGCTGGTGGACCAAAATGGGGGAAGATATACGGGCTTCCCACTAAGAAATTCCACCGCTATAAGTGTGGAATGCAAGGAATAGGCACTTCCGCGCAAGCGGAGCAACTTGATGGGGAGAGCCTCTCCTCTATGCGGGAGAATGTGGCAAAGCTCACAGCCGAGCTAGAAGCCTCCAGGGAAAGAGAAAAGGTTAGAGATGCTCAGTATAATGCCATACAAGAGCAGCTCAAATCTCTCTTGGCTTCTGGCGCTTTTTCCGATTTCCCGGTCTCGTGAGTCATCACCAGAGGCTCGCCTTCTCCGTGCTACTTCCTCCCCTCCTCCCCGTTATCATTCCCCCGGTCCTACACAACTACACCCTTATCCATACCATCTTGGTGATGACACTTCATCGGACGATGACACTAAAGATGTAGAAAATAATAATCCTTGAATTGTAATAATATTTAACTTATTTTGGTTAGCTTATATATAAGTTCTATTGAACTTTATACGTTGTTACTTTTAATGTTGTTGTTGTTGTTGTTGTCGTTTATTGTTGTTGTTGTTGTTGTTGTCGTTGTTGTTGTTGTTGTTGTTGTTGTTGTTGTTGTTGTTTATGGCATAAATTTCCATAAACGAATTTAGTTTGTTGTTTTGATGTTGTTGTCGTCGTTGTTGTTGTCCGTTATGGCATAAAATGCCTGTTTAGGATTTTGGTAAGCTGGCAGGTGGTGTAGCTGCCAAAACAGGCGATTTTTGAAAAAAATGAACCAAGAAAAGCGACCAATGTTGGTTTCATGTTGGTCGCTTTTCACTGAAAAAAAATTATTCTGAAAATTAGCGACCAATGTTGGTCGCAAACCAGCCCAGATTTTTAAACTGTTCAAGTATAGCGACCAACGTTGGTCGCTTAACATCAAAAAAAAAAAATTATTCAGAATAACGACCAAGGTTGGTCTCTATACTACCCAGATTTTTAAAATCTGGAAATATTGCGACCAACGTTGGTCACATACTGTAAATTAAATTTTTCTGTTCTTCAGTTTAGCGACCAGCTTTGTTCGCTTAATCAAAATAAAAATAAAAATATTAATTATGTTGCGACCAACGTTGGTCGTAAATTTCCAGATTATATTAAATAAGAAATAGCTTTAGAGACCAACGTTGGTCGCTAATTTGCGACCAAAGTTGGTCTCAATATGTTTTTTCGGAATGTTTGGTCCTTTTGTCTTTGAGACCAAAGTTGGTCGCAAATTTGCAACCAACTCTGGTCGCAAAAGTAAAGTGACCACCTGAATTGTGACCAGGCCTGTTTGGTCGCTTTTTGGTCGCTTTTGGACAAAAAGAGACCAACTTTGATCGCTTTTTGTAATTGCTTTTTATCTGATTTCTAGTAGTGATAGGAGATGATAAAAAGCTATTCTTATATTGTGGAAATTATGAATCCATCTCTGCATAAAATTCAAAGTGACATTTACATTTTCAACAACATGATGAAGTCCAGTGAAAGAAAGAAGGTCAAATTTGGTTTCCCCGACATTCTCTTCACTTGTATGGAAAATGCTCCTCTGCTATAATAATTTTGTTTATTGTTGTTTTCTTCTCAAAAATGGATTGAGAAAACTTTTAGGGTCGTTCGGTAGGACGCATAAGAATAATATTGAATAGGGTGTATTAGCAATATCGATATTAGTTATGTTGACATATTTTATATTCATTGTTTGATTTGATGTATTAAAGTATTACACAATTTCTAAAACAATTGTCTGTTTATAAAAATATCCTCATAACCAGCCCATTACTTTATCGTTTTAAAATAAATATATGTTGAGGAATATTTTTGTATGAAACAGGTTTTAAAAAAATTATTTGATTTGTCTAGCTATATTATAGTATAAACTGAATATTATTTATAAAAAAGGAAGTATGCTAAGTATTTATTTATCTACTAGGGATATAATATTAATTTCAACTTTCTTGAATTACTAGGCAAAGAAAGTTCGAATTAAAAAAATAAAAGGAAAATGAGTTGATTACAAGAGCATTCTAGTACGGAGTAGTAGAGTGCAGATTTATAAAATTTATAATGAAGAAATTGGAGGAGTATAAATATAAAAAGCGGGAGCAATTTCAATATCAAACTTTACATCAAACTTGCATTAATATAATAGCATATTTAATCAAGCATAAATTTTGAAAGGTAATTTTGTATTTAACTAAGCTAATGCATGTATTAAAACCTATTGCATTATTAATACCATGATTTCCTATTCATTAGTTATGCATAGGATAATACCAAATAGGGTGTATAACTAATGCATATGTTCAAAACGTGAACCAAACAAGGTATAATAAACAAAGCTAATGCATGCATTATTTTATCTAATGCATCCTACCAAATGACCCTTAATCCATGATTACAATAATACTGTTCGAACAATAATTATTTAATTTTTTTGATAATTAATAGTCTTGCTTCGATTTTCTTGTTATCTTGCTGGTGTTATTGCTTGCTGGTACTGCTTCTTCTTTTTCATCTTTTCTTGAGTACGAGGGTCTATTGAAAACAACCTCTGTACCTTCTCAAGGTAGGGGTAAGTCTGCGTATACATTACACTCTTCAGATCCTACTTGTGGGATTACACTGGATTCGTTGTTGTCGTTGATAATTAATATTCTATAAAATTTAAAAATATAGTATCGCCTTTTTTTATAAACAAGATAATCATTAGAATTATACCAAATTAATACACCCTAGTTCGTAGCAACAAAAATACATATTGATATTGGTATCAGATATTTAAGAAAGTGTGGTAGGGACAGGGGAGTTAGGTCTAACTGCAGAATGATGAGCCAATGAATTTAATACTCCAAGATAGGAAAGCTGAGAAGTGTCAGTTCCCTCATGAGTTTTTTTTAGCTTTTAGCATTCATTTCTTCCCAATTTCCATACAAAGTCATATGAAGCGCAGAAAACAACACAATTAACAACAGTTCCAAAGAGGGTCCTGTTCACTTACTTTCTACAAAGGCCAAAACTTTGTTTTCCTTTGCTTTGTGAGTATTTATTTGTTTGTTTTTCTGACTTTTACTTCTTTAACTCGTACCCCACTACACGGGAAAGTACGTTACGAAGTCATACAAAGACACCCATGCTAGGACTGGGACGTATTTTTTTCCTTTTATTTTATTCTTACCCCCTCAATTAAAGTTGAAATAATTAAAAAATCTGAGCTGTTAACCAATATCAATATTAAAAAAGTCACATAAATGAAACTGGGACGATAAATATGTCTATCTTGATTTTTTTTAGAAGAATTTAAGTTATTTTTCTAACAACACAAAACTATTTACTTAGTTAGATCCACTAAATGTTAATTACAGATTCATACATGAAGAGAAGTAGATAACCCGTTCCGAACGGATATTTTGTTGTGGATAAAACTTAGTGTCTTTTGAAAATATACATGTTTTTCTCCACTTTTATGTTTTAAGATAATATTCTACATGAAAAATCTGCTTGAGTGATTGTCAATGGAGATGAATAAATACATTATCTCTCACGATTATTATAAACTTGGAGAAGATTGCTGCTCCTGTTAGGGTGTGCACGTCGGCACAAATTTCATAGCTGGAAGAAACATCATCCCTAAATTATCTAACAGCAAAAACATATTCAATCCTAGTCTTATTCCTAGGAAGAAACTTAAAAATGAAAAACACTGTAGATATTGCAGTATATTACTATCCACCTAAGTTAAAAAAAGAAAAGAAAATCCACTTGACAGTAAACAAAACTTTTGGTCCATCCATAAAAGAAAACTAATAACATAAGTAATTTATTGACTTGGTGCAATTATGCAAAGTCACCGTTCCAATATTTAGTCAGAAGTCCTATATTTAGTTTAATTCGGGTTTTCGTTAATTTCTAGATAACACCATTTCTTCTTATGAATCATAAAAAAAAAAGTGGAAAAGAAAAGAAAATAAGATGCATTTTCTAGTCCTCAGGGTCCGTACACTCGGCCCTCTCCCAAATGTGAAACAAAGAACTGAGAAAGCAGCTGCAACATACCTACTTAGATTTTTACTTTCTTTTCAGCTCCTATCAAATCCATTTTTTCTACTAGAGATTCTCTGGTTCAATTTTATGCAAAAATAACCTTTTTATCATTCTTTTCTACAGATGCATTCTTGTACAAAGGCATTGATGACAGCTAACTAACATTGAAAAGTTTGTGAGAGTACATAAGTCATTTGGTAATTATTTCCTCGTTGGGGTTTTCAAGATTGTTTGAAAGACATCCTAAAATGTCTGAACCAGCAAAGGTTCGTTTGGTTCGTTGCCCAAAGTGTGAAAATTTGCTTCCGGAGCTCACTGATTATTCTGTTTACCAGTGTGGTGGTTGTGGTGCTGTTTTACGAGGTACACTTCCATTCTTACTCTTTCTTTCTTTGCATTCTATGTTGTTTTCTGCTTAGGTAGTTTCCTAGAAGAAAGGGTAAAAAGCAATTCTTGAATTTGGTCTTCTTCTTCAAGTTCTCTGCTTTGCATTTTCTTTGACTGGTCCCCCTTTTTTATATGGTTAGATTGATTTGTTTGAACTTGTGGTTTGGATCTTGCTATAGTGGAAGTCTTCTAAGATTGTCTTTTTTCTTTTCCTTTCCTATTAAAATTACAGCTAAAAATAAAAATGGGGAGTTGGAGGAATTTGTAGGAAAGTCCGTAGAAGAAACTGTGGGAGGAATTGTGGAGAATTTTGATCTTTCAGAGAAGAAACTTATGAATATGGCTGATGGTTCCGGGTATGATGTCAAGTCAAGTACTAGTTCTTCCAGCACAAGGGAGAGGAGGAGGGTTTTGCGCGATGCGCCTGAAGCTTACGGGACCAGTTTTAGGAATGTTGCTGGTGATTGGGCTAATGAGGATGAGAGGGTGATGTATAAGACTAACATTGATGAAGAAAGTCAAGCAAATATGGCCAATGAGTTTGCTTTTGACTCCCGGAATGGAAAAGAAATTGAATCTCGACGACCAGGCCAAATTCCATATAGGAGAAGTAGGGAGAGAAGTGCGGCTGAGGTTTTGCCCAGGGTTAGAAGAGTTAATCTTCAAGGAATGAGGAATTCATCCTCCATTAACTCAGAAGAATTTCAGTCAGGCTACTGTTCAGGCTCAAATTATGACACTGATAAGAGGTTGTACAGGAACGATGTGAATGGGATCGATCAGGATGAACAACTTCAAGAAAATATAGCGAAAGAATTTGAACATTTTGACTCCCAGCATGGAAAAGAAATTGAAACACGAAGAGCAGGCCGAGTTCCAGATTGGAGAAGTAAGGAGAATTCTGAGGCAGAGGTGTTGCTCAGGGCTAGAAGAGTTGATCTTGAAGGTATGAGGTATGCGTCCTCCATTAACTCAGAAGAGGGTCCTTCTGGCTACTGGTCAAGTTCAAATTATGATAAAGATAAGAGGTTGTATAGGAAGGATGTGGATGGGTTCAATCAGGTTGATCGTCCCGTTGATGAGCGCGCAGAGCTTTTGAGAAAGTTTGATGAGCTAAAAGAACAGCTCAGTCGGTTTGGTGATGTGCCTGAGAAGCCTAACGAAGGAGTCCCACTTGAAAGGAGGATGGCTCATCATGGAAATCCCTATGATCTTTTTCCTCAAAGCTCTACAAGGATCATGAATAGAGCTTCGGCACAAAATCCTGTATCTGGTGAAAGACCTCCCTATCTGAACCACAATAATGGGCTCTTGCCTTTTATGAATAGAGCTGGCGGTGGATTTTATCCTCTTAGAGACCATATCCAGGGATATGGAGGTCCTCCCAGCTCCCAATTGTTTAGTGGAGATCCATACCAAGCCCCGGATCCATTTCAATTGCAGCCATCTCATGCCCATTTTCCTGGGCGGTCAATGGACAATGAAATCCCACCTACGGATCCTTTTCGACCTTACCAGCCTCAGACTAATCCTCATCATCCATCTTGCAGTTGTTTTCATTGCTGCAATGTAAATCAGATCCGTAGTCGAGGTTCACCCACTGGTTTTGGTGATAAAAGGTTCTCTGACATTCCCCAGAAACCAATGTTCTACAGTCATCAAAATAGCGGTCCATTTGGTAATCAAGATTATAATCCTCGAAATGCCAATCCTCTTCCATTAAAGCAACAAAATCCTCTATCACAAACGACTCATTCTGGTGATATGAACTCTGCAGCGGGTGGTTATGCTCGTCGACATCCTCCCAGGGTGCAACCTAGTGGACAACAATGCCGCCCTGTGGCTGGTGGAGCCCCATTTTTGACGTGCTACAATTGTTTTGAGTTGCTGCAATTGCCTAAGGAAGTTTTTTGTGGAGGTAAAAGGCGAAAAATGAAATGTGGGGCATGTTCTACAGTTATGGTTATTGCAGTTTTAGACAATAGACTTGCTATTTCTATTGAAGAACGAGTGGATAAAAGCACTGACAAGATGCATCACCAGCATAGAGTCATGTTGAATGAAGGGAATCCATACTCCAATGCACATACAAACCGTCCTAGCATGACCTTCTCTTCTGAAGATTACGATACTTCTAGATATGATTTCCATGCAATGGATCAAGAACTCAGGTCACTGTCAACAGGCCGTGGAAGTTCCATCAAATCTGCTGAGATGAGAAGCCTTGGTTCTACATCTTCCCGCAGTTCAAGGGACGAGAACAACCTCATTAACTCTGCGGCAACAATGGAAAAGTCTGATTTTGTGCTGCCAATGAAGGGTAAAGAATCTCCACCACCAGCTGGTTCACCACTGCAAGAATACTTTGACTATTCTAACAAATTTCATGTTGCCAACCGCCTGGATCATGGAAACAGAAGTGTGCGCTCTGATGCAGAGAAGCTGATGCAGAAAAAGACTACTTCACAGCAAAACTCCATGAGAGACACAGCTGTAGCAACTGAGATGGACATACCATCCAATGAGTATGGTAACACTGGCTCATCTTTAGAGTCTGGTGGATCTAGTAAAGAAGGAGGCCAACTGAAAGCCACTAAAGAATCATTTTTCTCTGGCATCATAAAGAAGAGCTTTAAAGAATTCAGCCGATCCGATCATTCTGCAGAGGAGGAAAAAGCCAATACTACAGTTAACGGGCATCTTATACCAGATCGACTGATTAAAAAGGCAGAAAAGCGTGCTGGACGAATACAACCTGGACATTACTGGTAAGTATTGGGACATTCAATCATTTCAACCTGTTCATTCTTTGAGTTTAAACCTGATATCTTTTACTCTGAGACTTTTATCTTGTTGCTGATGTGTATCGTAGGAGGCCAAAAATAGCATAAGTGAGTATTTTATATATCTGTTTGTTTATTTGTTTTATATTTTGGGTGCGGGTTTAAAATAAAGCTCTATATAATTTCTGTTTGCTAGGTGAAATATTCAAACGAGATTATGCTTTTCCTATTTAATCTATTAACTTTGTAGAATTTCATTAACGGATTTGCAACATAAATCCACCAATAAGTATGATCATACAGAAGTTGCAAGGCTACAATGGGCAAGCGTGGAACCTCTTGGAAACAATATTTCAACATGCATATAACACTGTTATTTACTGAGATACTGAGAAAAAGATATCGAATATCTGAGAAAGAGCTCTACTGCAGTATTGATTATTTGAAAGTGTACATGATGGGTAGTTTTTATACTCAAATTTGTAAGATGCTTCCTATGTTTTATGGTTCAGTTATGTCAATCGGTCCACATTTATTCAACTGCAAAGATTCACTTTACCCGGTCCTGTACCACATTGTTATTTGTCCTAAAATCACATTTATAAGTATATTGCTTTCTTGCCTTAACTTCCTATACCAGGTATGATTTTCGAGCTGGGTTCTGGGGAGTGACTGGTGGTCCTTGCCTGGGCATTATCCCTGTAAGATTTACTGTTTCCAGTAGATAGTTGTAGCCTATGTTCTACTTCTTTTGTTATGCTTTCCCGTACTATAACTATTCTTCTTGCAGCCATTTATTGAAGAATTCAATTATCCCATGCCTGAGAAATGTGCTGGTGGAAGTACCGGAGTATTTGTCAACGGGAGAGAGCTTCACCCAAAGGATCTGAAATTACTTTCGAGTAGAGGTCTCCCAGCTGAGAGAGACAGGTCTTATATTATTGAAATTTCTGGCAGAGTCCTTGATGAGGACTCTGGTGAAGAGTTAGAGAGCCTGGGCAAACTTGCTCCGACGTGAGTATCAATTCTGTGATGGCTTTAGTTTTTCAATAATTCTTTCTCTTGATCAATTAAATTTGCTCATGTTGCTTTTTCAGTTGGTTGAATGACCCCTACCTTACTTTATGTTAGCTATCATACACTGAATTCATTGGCAACACAAAAATGCTCAGTCACCTCCTTCCATTCACCCTACAGTTGGGGTGGATGATTAAGATAAATGAGCAGAAATACTCTTTTATTCTAGACCTATAACAACCTGATACACTGCTGGCTTAAAATACAGCTATTATCACTTGTAATCTTTGTCTTTGCTCCTTATTCTTGCTTCGACCTTTCATACTTGATTGAATGAGGCTTTGCAAGAAATCAAAGCTTAGAAGTTCATCCTTCACTGTCATAGCACATGCTTCGGTCTTTTCCATGAAATGGCTAAACTTTTCCTGACATTCAAAAGATAGGCTGACTCAACGGTCATACTTGGTCATAGTGGTCGATAGAGTTCTCTTCATGCCACTAGGTCAAGAGTTCGAGGCTGGTAGGTAGCCAAACAAAAAAAAAAAGGGACAGGTTTCTGTTATTCCGGAGTTTCACTTGTGCCATAGAAAATGATCTGAAATTAGCATGAAGCTTGGATGTTCTTTTTCTAATACCACTTCCCTAATGTCACTAAGCCCTTGATTTTTCCCAGTTTAACTCTTGCTGTTGCCATTTTCAAAGAGCAGTGCACGCATATTGTTATGATGTTAGCCGTTTCTCATAATTATAAAACATTTTGAATTATAATTTGATACGTTATGCTGACTAAATACTTCATTTTCAGTGTTGAGAAAGCAAAGCATGGCTTCGGCATGAGACTTCCAAAAGTAGCAGCATAACTATCAGAAAAAAGAGTTTGGCCGTATTAGGTTGCTTACAGTACAGTATACAGAAAATATGGAGCTGTAGTGCCTGGCTGGAGAATGTTAGTTATTGCAAATGGGACATGTAAAATGGAACTAGATGAGTTTTATTGTCTTGTGCCCAGTAAAAATATGTCTTACAGATTCTATATCCTACTCTTTTACTCTGTCAATGTTTGTATATTCGTCAAAAAGTAGCAGCTGTGTGCACCTCTAAAGTAGTAAAGAAAGTTTGCCTGGTCATCGGATCATGACTATTGTCGTGGAAATATTGTGCTAACTCCTTTGCGTTGTTAGCTTTCTAGCTTTAGTGCAGAATGTTTTTCTAATTTATATTTTTGTTTAAATTACAGCAAGGTGTTTGTACCAAATTCTTTCGAGCAATATATGTACAAAATTCATATTTTACTATTTCTGCTACTGTATGTATCCTCCATTGCCTCTTCCACTTTAAAGTGTTTGTTGCTTTTTGCTTATTGAAGGGTCGTTTGACAATGATGAAAGAATGAATATATTTATATGTCTTAGATAAAGATCATTCGGTAGTTCGAATTTCAACTTCCATATGATATGATGATAATGACTGATTAGTCCTTCCGTGAAATTTACCACCCTATACAAAATTCAATTGCCATATATATGATTGATGTGCATATAGACTAGATATGAAAACTGTATTAGTATGCAAACATAATTATTACAGTATATAAATTCGAAAAAGATTATTGTTGTGAAGGGCAAAAACCGCTATTTCGTAACAAAAGCTTATAAGCAAGCCCATATGTCATATGATCAATACCATATCTGATACAAAGTAAATATGAGAGGCGAGCTCTATTTCGCAACACCAAAGCTCCAGCCAGTTATAACTAACTAACAACACTCATAAGGTCACCAATGAAATCACTGTTAGACTGCGCCAAGTTTCAAACTCATATCATCAAATCCAGTCTAACCCCACGAATCATTGACGCCAAACACCTTATCCGCGTTTACTCAAAGCATTCTCTTATTCAACATGTCCAACAAGTGTTCGATGAATTGCCTGAAAGAAACGTTTTCACTTGGAATGCTATTATAAACACTTACGTTAAAGCTCAAAACTTGAACACTTTTTTATGCTGCTCCCCGGGCCTGAAAGAAACGTTTTTCACTTGGAATGCTATTATAAACACTTACGTTAAAGCTCAAAACTTGAACACTTTTTTATGCTGCTCCCCTAAAGGATTATGTCACATACAACACATTGCTGTCTATATATGTCAATTGTGAAGGATTTCAGGATCAAGCAGTTCCATTATTTGCCGAAATGCAATGTGTTGAGAAAGTATCTGCATATGCCTTGACTACCATGCTTGGTTTAGTAACAAAGTTGAGTCTTTTGTCATATGGTAGGCAATTGCATTCATATATGTTAGAAGAGTGGGAATAGTTTAAGTAGGTATGCACTGAGTTCTTTGATTGTTATGTACTCGAAATGCGGGTGCTTCAGAGATGCTTGGAGGGTCTTTGATGGATCTGATGTTAAGGCTGTTGACACGGTCTCCAAGAACGCTATGGTGGCAGCTTGTTTTAGAGAGGGTGAGGTGGAAATGGCCCGAGATGTGTTTTCGAGTACGCCGCAGTTGAATGATGAAGTTTCTTGGAACACAATGATTTCGGGTTTTGCCCAAAATGGGTAAAGAGGAGGCCATCCAGTTGTTCAGGAGCATGATAGAGGAGGGATTCGTATGGAATGAACACAGTTTTTCTAGCGTTATAATTGCTTGTTCTGGCGTGAAAAATTTGAAACTTGGAAAGGAGATTCATGCTTGGATTTTGAAGGAAGGGATGAGTTTGAATCCATTTCTTAGCTGTAGTTTCGTTAATCTTTATTGCAAGTGCGGTCTCTTGAATTATGCATCATCTGTTTGTGCAACTACTCAGAAAGAGAACCTGTTTGCCACACCATTAATTGTAGAATATTCAGGAATGGGTAATATGTTAGAAGCAAGAAGGCTTTTTGACTCATTGCCTGGTAAGAATCATGTTGTATGGACTACTATGATATCTGGATATGTGAAAACACATCAATGTGAAGATGCTTTCCAGCTTTTCAGAGAGTTAATGACACAGGAAACAACTGTTCCTGATGAACTGATTTTTATAAACCTGGTTGGTGCATGCGCCATACATGCAACCTTTAATTACGGGCAGCAAATACATGCCTGTATACTGAGAACTGGCTCTGCAATGGATGCTAAGTTGGCAAATTCATTGGTTGATATGTACTCGAAATGTGGAAATGTCACATATGCACAGAGGATTTTAAAATTCGCCGTTGATATAGATTCTATCCTTTACAATAGTATGATAGCTGGTTATGCTCTCCTTGGGTATGAAAATGAAGTTATCCAGCTTTTCAGTCAGATGACAGAGCGAGGTTTCCAACCTGATGCAGTCACTTTCCTTGCCCTTCTATCAGTTTGCCGTCACCGTGGATTAGTAAAATTGGGAGAAAAGTATTTCTTTTCCATGACCAAAGATTACAATATATCACCTGGAACTGACCACTATGCAAGTATGATCGACTTGTATGGAAGGGCAAATCAACTTGAGAAGGCAGTAAGCTTAATGGAAAAGTTGCCAATAGAACCAGATGCTGTAATTCTGGGTGCATTTCTAAATGCTTGCAAAATGAACAGAAATGCTGAACTTGCAAAAGCTGCAGAGGATAAGCTATTGCAAATCGAAGGAGGGAATGGTTCTAGATATACGCAGTTGGCTGGGATCTATGACACGGAGGGGAAATGGAATGAGATGGGAAGGGTAATGAAAATAATGAGAGGAAGAGAGGCCAAGAAAACTACTTGCCGCTGGTTGAAGCGGTAAGTAGGTAAATATGTGAAGTGTAAAATACATGTAGCATAGATTATTTCATGCGACTATGGATAAAAATTAATTTCAGCACTTAAATCATTGAGTTCTTAAGAAAAGCATGTGTTCATAATTACGAGTGGATAAAAGCACTGACAAGATGGGTCCTCAACATAGAGTCCTGTTGGATGAAGAGATTCATAAAGAACTCAGGTCACTGTCAACAGGCCGTGGAAGTTCCATTAAAGCTGCCGAGATGAAAAGCCGTGCCTCAGTTCAAGGGAAGAGGACAACCTCAATGACTCTACTGTAAAAATGGAAAGTCTGACTCTGAGCTGCCAATGAAGGGTAAAGAATCTCCACCACCAGCTGGTCGAACCGCCTGAATCATGGAAACAGAAGTGCGCTCAGATGCAGAGATGCTAATGAAGAAAAAGACCTTCACAGCAGAACTCCACTAAACGTACCATCAAATGAGTATGGTGACGCTCGTCTTTAGAGTCTGGTTAATCTAGTAAAGAAAGAGACCAACTGAAAGCCACTAAAGAATCATTCTTCTCTGGATTATAAAGAAGAGCTTTAAATAATTCAGCCGATCCGATCATTATGCAGAGGAGGAAAAAGCCAATACCACAGTTAACCGGCATCTTATACCAGATCGGTTTTTTAAAAACAAGAAAAGTGCGCTGGACCAATGCAACCTGGACATTACTGGTGGGTAAGGGGACCTTCAATCGTTCAAGCTGTTCATTCTTTGAGTTTAAACCTGATGTCTTTTACTCTTTGACATTTATCTTGTTGCTGATATACATGTGGGAGGCCAAAAATAGCACAAATGACTGTTTTTATATATCTGTTTTTTTGTTTATATATTTTGGATTTTGGACATTACTAGAGCCGTAGTTTCTGGCAGGTGAATGTTAGTTATTGCGAATAAGACATGTAAAATGGAACTAGATGATTTTTATTGTGTTGCGCCATGAGAAATGTGTCTTACAGGTTCTATATGCTACCTTTTTTCTGTATCAATATCTGTAAATTCACCAAAAAGTAGCAGCGGGGTCCACTTCTGGAGTACTAAAGAAAGTTTGCCTAGTTATTGAATTATGGCTATTGTGGTGGGGATATTTTGATCCTTTGCAATGTTAATTTTCTAGCTTTAGCGTACAATGTTTTTCTAATTTGTATTTCTGCTTAAATTACGGCAAGATGTATGTTTACACCAAATCTCCTGAGTACCATTTGTGCAAAATTCATTTTTACTAATAATTCTTTTAGTATATCCTCCATCACTTTAGGTTACTTTTGCTTCTTCTATCTTAGTATGTTGTCGCTTTTTTCCTTACCGAAGGTTGTTTGACCAATATTGGAGCCAAGCAAGACAAATGTAATTCAATATTTAGATGATAATATTGTAAGGGGAAGTAGCAATTTTAGACCTTAAATTATTGCCTAATTCTGATTTTCATCCTTTTGTTAATGGATTAAGCACATTTAACCTTTAAATGACAAAGTGTGAACTTTTAGTCCTTAAACATAACTTGTAGTTAATACCGCCGGTTTTAGATTCTTTTCTTAATTGCCACATGTATGTGGCAACTAATGTTTGTCCTTATTTGTGTATCTGCAAAATATAGCGAAACAAAACAAGCAAGAACTTAAGGAATATGTGCACTTGAAACCTTTCTTATATCCCATTTTAAATCCCACTGCCGTCCCCACCGGCCAAATGACAAAGGCGTCTCAATAAAACTCGTGGCATAAAGCCAAATTTTAGTAAGGGGCTTTAATTTTTTTTTTTAATTTCTATAATATAGTTATCTTGCAAATTATAATATTAATATTACATTGGTTTTTTTTTTTTTTTTGTGTGTGTGTCTATTGTGGAGTTATCTTATAAAATATAATATTAATATTCACATTGGTAAGAAAATTCAAGTTAATAAGATATTAGTCACATCTTTACAACTTGTTATGAAGATGTGAGTATCTTAATTCGAAGTTCTAAAATATTTCTATTGTTAAAAAATTGATAGTCTTTCTTTCCATTTTTATAAGGATTTTGTATTTTTTTTCTTTTTTCTATAAACTTCAATATTGTCTAAGTATTGAATATTTGATTACCTTAATTGTAGTGATTTGATTAACTTAATTATATGAATCTTATTTGATTTGCTTAATCATAGAGATCTTATTTTATTTGATTGTAATTAGCATTATTATCTTTGATTGTCTTTCCTAAATTAGAGATAGGACTGATTGTATAAATATCCTAGTCTATAGGTTGTACAGATATTTAAATATACAAAGAAGCCTTTTCTTCTTCTCAAATTCAACATGGTATCAGAGCCATTGTTGCCTTTTTGAGGTGAGTTATCTCCCTCTGCAACGCTAGAGTTCCTTTTGTATCAAAAAGGTCGAGTTTTTCTCCCTGAGTGACGCCGACACATTTCGAACCTACTTTATTAGTTTCATCAATTTTTGGAGCAGCAGAGGTACGGTTCCAACGTATTAGAACCTTTTTTCCAGCCAGATCTCCTATTTTTCTTCTTTGAAGAGTAACCAGGTTCACTGCTCCTTGATTTTGCAGATTTTTTTTTTTTTGAGAATTGTTATTTTTTCCAAATTTTGGGAGACTCAAATGCAGTAGTTACCAATTATGTAGACAATATTGTTTCACATGGTATTTCACAAATTAATGCGGTAAAATTGGAAGGGGCTGGTACATATCTTGCTTGGTCATGTTCTTGTTTGCTTTTTATTAAGTCTAGAAAGCTTCTTGGTTAAAGAAAGCACCTGTTGTGACTGATGCTAGTTATAGCCAATGGGATTTTGATAATTCCCTTGTTATGACATGGTTGTTGAAAACAATGCACCCTAGAATTTTTAAATTGTATTTATTGCTTGATACTCCTGAAAAAATCTGGAATTCAACTAAGCGCACTAACTCTCGCAAGGAAAATGATGCCCAAATTTTTGAAATTCGAAATAAAATTCATGCAACTAAGCAAGGTGAATTGACTACCACTGATTACTATTCCGAGTTAAGTGGGTTGTGGTAGGAGATTGACTATTATCAGGTTCTCCAAGCAAAGTGTACAGATTATGCAGTTCTCTTTCAACAATTAGTTGAAAAGGAAAGGGTCTATGATTTTTTGGCCGGTTTAAACCAAGAATAAGGTCAAATCAGGGTTCAAATTCTCAGTAAAGTTCTTTTTCCTTCTCTTGTGGATGCATATTCTTATATTCAACAGGTTGAGAGCCGACGAGGGGTCATGCTTTATTCAGCATCAATGGAGAAGTCCCGGTTAACTGTGTCTAGTGAACAACCAAAAGCATTCATTCTGACAAAGATCACATGCGCTGTGATTATTGTCGAAAGCCAAGGCATTTAAAGGAGACATGTTGGAAACTACATGATAGATCAATTAGAGGCCGTGGAGGAAAATGTGTAGGTCCATCAAGGGGTCAGGCTAATATTGTAGAAAATATGGAGACATCCAAGGAAACTTCTTTTGGAGAAGTATTGTTTTTTGGATGAGTTTCAGCATCTTCGTCGTCTCCTAAATAAACTTGACTCTTCTAATGTTGCTACTTCCAATTACATACAGTCAGGTATTGCCTTTAATCTTGAATTATTGATCCTGGTGCGAATAGACACATGATAGGCTCCTCTAAAGGCTTTCGAAACTACTCTCCTAGTCCCAAAGAAATTATGTCAGTATAGCTAATGGCTCCCTAATTCTTATCTCTGGAACAAGTTCTATTGTCTGTACATCTGATATTACATTATCATCCGTCCTCCATGTACCTAAGTTTCCCGTTAACCTATTATCTGTTAGCGCCATCACCAAAAAATTTTAAATTGTAGTGTTGAGTTATTTCTTGACCATTGTGTTTTTCAGGATTTTCAAACAAGGAAGAGGATTGGCAGTGGCAGATTGCATGATGATTTATATTGGATTGATGGAATTCGAGACTTTGTTCGGGCCTATTTTGGAGGAAATAAGGATGTCAACCAAGAAATAATACAATGGCATAGACGGTTAGGGCACCCCATCATTTTTTTGCTTTAAAGAAGTTATATCCTAGTTTGTTTTTTAGAATTGAGTTTGAATATTTATTTTGTGATGCTTGTGACTTTTCCAAGCATACTAGAAACTCTTATCCTTTGAGTGACAATAAAAGTACAACTCCTTTTTCGACTATTCATTATGATGTATTGGGTCCTACTCAAACAGTTTCTTTGTCAGGTAGTCGATGGTTTTTTACCTTTATCAATTGTTGCACTAGGATGAGTTGGGTGTATTTGTTAAAAACCAAAAGTGAAGTTTTCTCCTATTTTCAGTCTTTTCATAAGTTGATTAGTACTCAATTTGAGGCTACGATAAAAATCTTTTAAACTGACAATGGCACAGAATACATGGATAAAAATTTTGGTGCTTATTTGGAGTCTTATGGGATAATCCATCAAACCAGTTGTTCCTTATACTAGTGCACAAAATGTGGTTGCTAAAAGAAAAAATAGGCATTTCTTAGAAGTGGCTAGATCTAATGAATCTACTAAAATATTACTGGGGAGATGCTATTCTAGTAACTGCCTATCTCATCAATAGAATGCCACTTAAAACCCTCAATTTCTAGAGTCCTTTGCAAGCTTTAAAGGGTAAGAATGATTATACTGTTCCTCCGATGATATTTGGTTATGTCTGCTTTGTTTACACTAGAAACTCTAGGAAACTTGATCCTAGAGCTCTTAAGTGCGTCTTTATTGGGTATTCTCTAACACGGAAAGGGTACAAATGCTATCATCCTCCCTCCAGGAGATCCTTCGTCAGCATGGATGTTACCTTTCGAGAATATGTGCCATATTTCAGTATTACACCATCACCTCTTCAGGGGGAGAGCTATAAGGAGGAAGAGCTGATTCTCCCAGGTTCCACTATTGAAACTATTGCCACTACCACTAGGGAAAATGAAATTGGACAAAGAATTCAACGGGAAACTATTGGGCGTTTGGATATGCCTAATTTGGGAACTTACTCAAGGAGAAATAGAGTAGAAGAAGTCATTATACAATCTGCAGAAGCTGAACCTTCTTATATTGGTGAGTTATCTACATTTCCTAATGAGTTAAATTTGCCTATTGCTTATAGAAAAGCGATCAGATTCTGTACCACCAAACATCCTTTATCTAATTTTGTCTCCCATAATTCTTTGTCTCCCTCCTATAGAGCATTTGCCTTGTCTATTTCTTCTGTATCAATTCCCCAAAATTGGAGGGAAGCTTTTACAAATCCTAAATGGAAGCAAACTATGAATGAATAAATGATGGCTTGTCAAAAAATAAAACATGGGAACTTGTCACTTCACCACCAGACAAGAAGTTGGTTGGCTGCAAGTGGATCTTCAGTATGAAGCACAAAGCTGACAGCTCAATTAAAAAATTCAAAGCAAGATTGGTGGCTAAAGGATTCACTCAGACTTATGGAGTGGATTATCAAGAGACATTTGCCCTTGTTGCTAAAATGAACACTATAAGAATTCTTTTGTCTTCTGCAGCTAATCTTGATTGGGACTTACAACAATTCGATGTGAAGAATGCATTTCTTCATGGAGACTTAGAAGAAGAGGTGCATATGGAGATGCCTCCTGAATTTGATATTGAACCGAGTCAAGGAAAGGTGTGCAGATTGAAGAAAGCTTTGTACGAATTAAAGTAATCTCCTAGAGCCTGGTTTGACAGATTCTTCAAAGCAATAATCTCCTTGGTTACCAGCAAAGCAATGTCGATCACACTCTCTTTATTAGACATCAAAGAGGTAAACTTACTCTTCTCATAGTTTATGTTGATGACATAGTAATGAAAGAAGACAACAAAGAGGAATTAACCTGATTGAAGAAACTATTGGCACAAGAATTTGAGATCAAGGATCTAGGAAAACTACAGTACTTCTTGGGAATTGAGGTTGCTAGATCAAAAAGTGAAATCTTCATTTCTCAAACAAAGTACATTCTGGATCTCTTGAAAGAAACCGATATGATTTGTTGATGTCACGACCCCAATTTTCCTCCATGGGATGTTGTGATGGCACCTAGTCTGTAAGACTAGGTAATCCTAATAATTTTGCTGAATAACTGAATATAAAGCTGAAACTCAACCTCAACATCTGAATTTAATAAGAATTGCGATTCAAAATAATTACAACTCCCAAAACCCGGTTTTTTAATAAGTCACAAGCTCTAAAGAAAAAATGCTAAGTATCTCTATACATCAGAGTCTAATAAAAATAAAGAAAACAACATAATAAAGATAGAGGGGGACTCCGAGGTCTGCGGACGCTGGTAGATGTACCTTGAAGTCTCCACGTACGGGCTATCTCATTAGTACTTGGGTCTGCACAAAAAGATGTGTAGAAATATAGTATGAGTACACCACAACAATACCCAGTAAGTGCCAAGCCTAACCTCAGCAGGATTGTGACGAGGTCGGGTCAGGGCCCTACTGAAAATAATAGGAAATAAGGCAAAAGGTATAATAATATAACAAAATGACTGAGAAGCGAACAATGAGAAATTACAAAAAGATAACAACACGGTAGATAGAGGTAAATAACAGGGGCGCTCCCAAGGTACCGCCTCGTAGTCCCAAAAGTAAATACACAACAGGGGAACTCCCGAGGTACCGCGTCGTAGTCCCAAAAGTAAATATACAATAGGGGCTCTCCCGAGGTACCACCTCGTAGTCCCAAAAGTAAATATGCAACATATAACCAATGGGACAATGAAAGTACACCAAGGAATCCTACAGTTAAAGACTGAATACAAAATCAAGGAAGCAGGTAATCCAACTAAGCATGTTGCACAAATTGCAAGTAAGAGATAAGACACATAGATATGCGATATTGGGATAAACATGATGACTACACATGCTAGAGTAACTCAGTTAAGGAATTTAAAAAAACTACTTAGCAAGAACTAGATTTTTAACATTTAACCCGAGTACACACTCGTCACCTCGCGTACACGGCCTTCACGTATTGCAAATACCATAACAGTACCAAAACCTAAGGGGAGTTCCCCCCCCCCCCCACAAGGTTAGACAAGTCACTTACATCAAACCAAGCTCAATCAGTCAATAAGAATGCCTTTCTCTCGATTTTCCGACTCCGATTGGCTCGAATCTAGCCAAAACAATTACATACTATAAATATAACTATAAAAAACTAATTTAAATAATGAAACTACGACTTTAGCAAAGGATTGAAAAATTGCCCCAAAAAATTGACTCGGACCCACGTCTCGGAACCCGATCAAAATCACAAAATCCGAATATCATTAGATAATGAGTCCAACCATATAAGAATTACTCAAATCCGACCTCATTTGGCTTTTCAAAACCCAAAAATTCGGTAAGAACCTTCACCATTTTCCCCCAAATTTCTCAACCCAAATTCTTAATTAAATGAATAAATTAATAATAGATTAGTAGATATTAATCAAAAATGAGTCAATAATCCTTACCTAAATGTTTCCTCTGAAAATTCCTCAAAATTTCGCCTCAATCCGAGCTCTCTAGGTCCAAAAATGGGGAATGAAATCAAACCCTTGAACTTAGGCCTTTTCTGCACAATGAAGTCGCACCTGCGGAATTTCCATCGTAGGTGCAGTTATCGCTAAGCCCAGCCTCCCCCGCTTCTTCGAGAAAACAACCGCATCTGCGCACGGGCACCTGCGAAGGAAATGTCGCACCTGTGACCATGCTCGCTCCTGCGCCTCCTGCCATCGCAGAAGCGACCTCACTTTTGCGAAAACTTTCCCGCTTTTGCGATCCCAGCATCCCCCACTCACTACCAACACATGCGGCCACACACATCGCAGGTGCGATCACACCAGAAGCAACAGTGCTTCAACAATGCTTAAGGTCCAAAATTGTTCCGGATTCAATCCGAATCACACCGGGGCCCTCAAGACCCCGTTCAAATATAGCAACAAGTCCTAAAATAACATACGAACTTAGTTGAGCCTTCAAATCACATCAAACTACACTCAAAACACGAATTACGCATCTATTCAAGCCTAATGAACTTTAGAACTTCTAACTTCTACATTCGATACTGAAACCTATCAAATCAAGTCCAATTGACCCCAAATTTTGCACACAAGTCACATTTGACATTACGGACCTACTCCAACTTTCGGAATCGGCATCCGACCCCGATATCAAAAAGTTCACTGCCGATCAAACTTTCCAAAAATCATCCAATTTTCCAACTTTCGCCAAACAACGCTGAAACGACCTACGAACCTTCAAATCAACATCTGGACATACTCCTAAGACCAAAATAACCCTACGGAGCTATAGGAACACTCAAAACTCCATTCCGGAGTCGTCTTAGACAAATCAAACTACGGTCAATTCCTATGACTTAAACATTTATTTTAGGGACTATGTGTCCCATTTCACTCCGAAACTAAAAAGCAAACCTCCCGGCGAGTCACGTAACCATAGAATAAAATAGAGGGAGTAATAAATAGGGGTTCGAGGCTAATACTCTCAAAACGACCGGCCAGGTCATTACAGTTGCAAACCAGCAGAATCATCCATGGAGTGCAATCACAAGCTATAAATAGGGGTTGGAGAGTCAGTTGATAAGGAGAGATATCAAAAGCTGGTTGGAAGGATTATTTATCTATCTCATACTAGACTAGATATAACTTATTCAGTGAGCTTAATGAATCAGTTTATGCATGATCCCCGAGACTCTTAGATGCAAGCTGTTTTTCATATTTCACGATATTTGAAGTCTGCTCCGGAGAAAGGTTTGCTTTCTCCAAACATGGTCACCTCCAGATAGAGGCCTATACAGATGCAGATTGAGTTGGATCTCTAGATGATAGAAGATCTACATCCGGTTACTGTACACTCGTAGGAGGGAACTTAATCACTTAGAGAAGCAAGAAGTAAAGTGTAGCTGCCAGATCAAGTGCAGAAGCAGAATATAGAGTTATGGTCCAGGGTGTTTGTGAACTTATTTGGTTGCAAAAGTTATTAGAGAAATTGAGATTGTTTTAAAAAAGAAAACTTTCCTTGTACTGCGACAACAAGGCTACAATCAGTATAGCTAATAGTCCTATTCAACATGACCAAACAAAGCACGTTGAAATTGATAGACACTTCATCAAAAGAAAAGGTTACAATTGGTATCCTAGAATTGCTTCATGTGTCGTGAGAGAAACAGCTAGCTGATGTACTAGTAAAAGGTCTCAACAAACGGACTTTCCATACATTGATTTGCAAGTTGGGCATGTGCGACATTTTTGCACCAATTTGAGGGGGAGTATTGAATATTTGATTAGCTTAATTGTAGTGATTTGATTAGCTTAATTATAGGAATCTTATTTGATTTGTTTAATTATAAAGATCTTATTTTATTTAATTGTAATTAGTATTATTGTCTTTGATTGTCTTTCCTAAATTAGAGATGGGACTGATTGCATAAATATCCTAGTCCATAGGTTGTACAGATATTGAAATATACAAAGAAGCCTTTTCTTCTTCTCAAATTCAATACTAAGCGAAAATAAGATGGTAAATTCACAACTAAAAATATTTTTGGGCCCATAATTTGGGGGCCTAAAGCAAAGGTAAAGCCTCCCGCTGGAGCTACCTCTGCCGGATGAAAGCATTACTCTATTGTCTCTTCAAACAATGACCATGTTTCCATTGGCACTCACTGCAAACACTCTCCAGAGTCGCATACCACCGACAATGCGACATGAACCCTCGACAACTAGCCACCTGGGGGGCCCATCCTTTCACCTTTCCCGTTCCTTTAATCCTTTGCGATAATCAACTGGACAAGACTTCATCTGGAATCTGGATTCTCATAATTATAGCTTGTTTTTTTTTTGTGTACCGAGCTAAACTTGACATTAGCATATACTTTAAGTAATAAGAACACTCTTAAGACAAGGTTCGTTTAATAGGTTGCACCTAACGTGATCTGTTCTTATTTGCAGGTTTGAGGTTGGAGAGGTTAGCCGGAGAGAAAGAGCGTGTGTGCGAAAAATAGAAAGAGATGGAGTAAATAAAGTGTAAACGCTAATCAGTACGAGTATAATGTTTTCTCTGTCACAACAAGTGCAATTGTTAGTTCCCAGGAGAAGTTGTTAAGCATCTAAAGCTAAGAGCGTTAATTGAAAGTTATATACAAATATTACACACTTTATTTAATTAAAGGTTAAATATGCTTAGTCCATTAACACAAGAATCAAAATCAGAATTAGGCAGTAACAATATTTTGAGTTTAAAATGATGAAAGAATATATTTACAAGTCTTAGCTAAAGATCATTCTGTAGTATAAAATTCAATTGTTACATGATATTGTATAATCCAAAATTTAAATCTAAATATTTAAATTAATTAGATTTATAGAGAAAAGAGTTAATGTAAATCAATATTAATATCCAAAACATGACTCAGTGTATTTGTGATGAATACCATATGTGTGATGTTAGACAGCAATAAGTTAGAGTAATAATGGATCAATTAGTGATTCACGATTAGGAATACGAGAGAGAGCAGTAAATGAAAATAAATGGCGTTTAAATAAATAATGGAATAATGTTCACCCGAACAATGAATAATGATAAATCCTTGAATATTCTAATTCTTCTTGGATCGGGAGAGAAAGGTAGATAAGATAGATAAGGAGATATAAAGGTAAACTTTGTATGTATATGATAAAAAGAGAGAATCTGCATAAACTGTCAATATTTTCTTTACAAAAGTGTTCAATGCCCTCTCTAGGATTACACCTCTTCCTACTTATAAGGGTACATGAGCCACAAAAAACCTAGATAGTACAACAGAGAGGAATATTCGCTAGAATATTTTCTAAGGAATCTAAATCTCCAAACTATCTGTTACTGCCTGCCGACACTACTAGAAAACAGCAAAAAAGCGACCAACGTTGGTCTGCCAAAAAAAGCGACCAACATTGGTTGCAAAACTAGTAAAAAAAATAAAAAAATAAACTTAAAGCAATTAACGACCAGAGCTGGTCGCTACGTGGTCGCCAAATTCGTCAACATGTTGACCGGACTGGTCAGACCAATCTGGTCAAAGAAATTTCACAATTTGCGACCAAAGTTGGTCGCTAAAGTGGACCCACGTTTACAATTTGCGACCAACGTTGGTCGCTATAGGACGGGTAACATTTGGGCAAGATTAGTGACCAACGTTGGTCGCTTATGTGGAAAATAAAAATATATCCGATTTGCAATTTGCGACCAACGTTGGTCGCAAAATATAAAGTATAAATATTTGCGACCAACGTTGGTCGCTTGTTAAGGGGAATTTTTGGGGGAGATAAGCGACCAACGTTGGTCGCTTATCTGGAAAATTTAAATAAATCAGATTTTCTTTTTTCGACCAATGTTGGTCGCAAATGTGAAAGTATATATATATTTGCGACCACATTTGGTCGCTTTCATGTCAACATTTTTGCCAAATTAAACTCACTTTTGTATTTACTGCATGTCTATATAATATAAATATAAGCCGTTAACGCTTTTGTAATACAAGGGATTAATATGCAGTTAAGTGTACTACGGAGCGTGCGTGCAATACATTTAGTATATATATACTATACTATATTATACTATATATATATATATATATATATATATCGAATATAACTTTAATATATATATACCTTGATATATCGAGTATACATTGATATATAATACACTATACTATATAATATACTATACAAAACACTTAATATATATATGTATATAGCGTCGTATATATCAAGTTATATATATATATATATATATATGTAACTATACATATATAAGAACATGAAGCGCTCGGAACACAGGGACGGGTTCTTTTAGGTATTGATACACTTGTAACGATGAATCACCATTATAGTATATTATATATATACATTGATATATAATACACTATACTATATAATATACTATAAAAAATACTTAATATATATATATATGTATATATATATATAGTATAGCGTATTGTATAATACACTATACAATATATACTAAGTGTATTGCATATACTAAGCGTATTGTATAGTGTATATACAACGCTATATTTTTATATATATACTGTATTGTATTATATATTTATTTATATATATATATATATATTTATATAAATATAATGTAGTAATAAATATATACATATATACAGTGTACTATAGCGACCAGGAAGCGACCAAAGTTGGTCGCAATTTTGAAATTAAAATTTTTAGATAAGCGACCAAGGTTGGTCGCTTATTGGTCGCAATTTTGAAATTAAAATTTTGAGATAAGCGACCAATGTTGGTCGCTTAGTTGGTCGCAATTTTGTAATCCAGAAACAAAAACGAGCATTCTTCCCCTTTACCTTATTTCACAAAATACTATCTCTCTCTCCCACTAACCCTAATCCTATCCCCCACCCCGCGCCACCAGTTAGAAGAAGCCACTGCTCGCTGGTGCCGCCCACTGCCGCCCATCGCTGCCAACTGCCGCGCCTCTCTCTCCTTCTCCACCTAAAAAAAAATCAAGGTTAGTTTGGTATCTTTAATCTTTGTTATTTCTAGTTTGTGTCTTACAATATTTGATGTATTATAGTATATTGTTTCAATTAGTGTTTCAATTGTTTGAACATTGTATCTTATTGAGGATTAGGGTTTAATCTTCTACCCTTAGTTTATTGTTTCAATTAGTTTCTCAACTTTAAGGATAAGAATCTTTGTTCCACCTGCTCCAATGACTATTATGTAAAGAGATGCGTAGAACACTACTAGTTTAATAAGTTTGAAGAATTAGAATTGTTTCAACATTGTATTTTATTGAGGATTAGGGTTTAGCTCTTGTTGAAATTATTTTTGTTTATTAATTTTATTAACTAATTAGTTTAATTAGTGTTGAATTTAGTTTAGTTGTATTTGAATTATACTTTGTGTTTTCTTGAACCTTTATGAATTGGATATGAATTGAACCTTTAGGATATAAATTGGAATTTTAGGATATGAATTGGACTTTTAGTTTATGTATTAGAATTTTAGTTTATGAATTGGACTTGTAAAATATGAATTGGACTTTTAGTTTATGAATTGAACTTTTAGGATATGAATTGAACTTTTAAGATTATAAATTGAACTTTTAGTTTATGAATTGGACTTGTAAAATATGAATTGGACTTTTAGTTTATGAATTGAACTTTTAAGATATGAATTGAACTTTTAGTTCGACGGGGATTGAGGGAGGATTTTGTAGAAGGGGTGGATGAATTTATTAGACATGCAATGTCACTTCCACCATACCTAGTTGATGGAGTAATTAGGTGCCCTTGTGTTAAGTGCGACTGTATGAAGTTTGGAAAACCGGATGAAGTTAAGGTTCATCTTTATAGAAAGGGGTTTATAAAAAATTACTTTGTGTGGACTTATCATGGAGAGATCGATGGTAGAGATGAGATATTTCATAATCTAGTTGTGGGTGAAAGTAGTAGGTCGGTGGATAATACAAATAGGGATTCCGAAATTCGTCATATGGTTTCGGATGCTTTTGGGATGCACTTTGGGGGTGATTCTAATGAAATTATTGAACAAACTCCTAATGATGAGGCAAAACGTTTTTTTGATCAATTAGAGGAAGCTAGTCGTCCACTACGCGACGGAAGTCCGCACTCTAAGTTGTCTGTTGCAGTTAGATTACTAAGTATGAAATCTGACTGGAATATTTCTCAAGGAGCCATGGACTCTTTCATCGACCTTATGCATGAGCTAGTTGACCGTGATGTCGACTTACCTGTTGATTTCTATAAAGCAAAGAGATTGGTTTCTACGTTAGAACTTTCGTCAATGAGAATTGATTGTTGTGAAGATGGTTGCATGTTATACTATAAAGATGATGCAAGTCTGGACAGTTGTAAATTCTGCCGGAAGCCTCGTTTCAGGAGGCTTTCCAGCGGGAAGATGGTCGCTATCAAGTCGATGCATTATTTACCTCTTATACCTAGGTTAAAATGGTTATATGTGTCGATGAGCTCTGCTCCTCATATGAGATGGCACTTTGAAAATAGAAGACCACCCGGTGTTATGTGTCATCCTTCTGATGGAGAAGCTTGGAAGCACTTTGATAGGACGTATCCAGATTATGCTAGTGAACCGAGGAATGTTCGGTTGGGTTTGTGTGCTGATGGCTTCACCCCATTTTCTGTTTCTGCAACAGCTTATTCATGTTGGCTTGTCTTTGTTACACCATATAATCTACCACCAGAGTTGTGCATGACTAGTCCATACATATTCTTGAACTGTATTATCCGTGGTCCACGTAATCCAAAAAGCTTAATTGATGTATATTTGCAACCACTGATTGATGAGCTAAAACAGTTGTGGTATGATGGTGTTGAAACATATGACGTATCAACCAAACAGAATTTCAATTTGCGTGCCAATTTAATGTGGACAATTAATGATTTTCCTGCGTATGGAATGTTGTCTGGGTGGATGACTGCTGGGAAGCTAGCTTGTCCATACTGCATGAAAAATAGTAAAGCGTTCACTTTGAAATATGGCCGAAAACAATCATGGTTTGATCGTCATCGTCAGTTCTTGCCTCCTGATCATGAGTTTAGAAGGATGAAAAATGCATTCAGAAAGAATAAAATTGAATGTGATTTTCCACCTCCGATACTTTCAGGAGAGGAAATTTGGGAGAGGGTCCAGAGCTTCAGTAAAGTTACTGAAGCTCCACCTTATAGATTCCCAGGATACGGTGTTACTCACAATTGGACGAAAAGGAGCATATTTTGGGATCTGCCTTATTGGAAGGATAATCTTCTCCGTCACAACCTTGATGTCATGCACATTGAGAAGAACTATTTTGATAATCTGTTCAACACAGTGATGGATGTTAAAAGTAAGACCAAGGATAATGCAAAGGCTAGAATGGACTTGCAAGAATATTGCAGGCGGCCTGAACTACACTTGCAAACAACACAGAATGGTAAGGTGTTCAAACCCAAAGCAAGTTACACATTCACTTTGGATGAACGACGGCAAATTTGTGATTGGGTAGCGAAACTGAAGATACCTGAGGGTTATGCTTCGAATTTTGGGCGAAAAGTTGATATGTAGGCGGGGAAGTTGAGTCATTTGAAAAGTCATGACTGTCATGTCTTCATGGAGACCTTACTGCCTATTGCATTTAGTGGTCTTCCTGAAAGAATCTGGAAACCCATCACAGAGATCAGTTTGTTCTTCAAAGACATGTGTTCTTCCACGTTAAGGGAAGAAAACCTACTGCAGATAGACCAGAACATTCGTGTCACCTCTTCTAAGCTGGAACAGATATTTTCATGTGGGTTTTTTGATGTGATGGAACATCTTCCAATCCACCTCGTACACGAGGCACGACTTGGAAGGCCCGTTCAATGCAGATGGATGTATCCATTTGAGAGGTAATATTATATTTTGATGTAATTTTCTGTTTTATTTTAATGTTCATAGCTAACTTGAAATTATGATAGGACAATCGGCAAATGCAAACAATTCGTTAGGCAGAGGAACAAGGTTGAAGAATCTATATACGAAGCATATCTTGCAAAAGAGACTGCCCATTTTTGCTCTTACTATTTTGAGAGTAATGTGACATGTGCTAGGAATAGGCCCAACAGGCACACAGTAGACCTTATGAATGATCCGTCATATCCGCCTATGTCCATATTCAATCAACCAGGCCGATGTTCTAAAGATGTTAGAAAGAGGAGTTTGAGCGATGTGGAATTCAAGTCAGCTACACTTCACGTGTTGCTAAATTGTCCCGAAGTCGTACCATTTCTCAAGTAAGTATTGATTTAACAGTTATCAAAATATAACAATTACTATGATTACATCTCAATGCAACTACTAAAAATGTTTGATGTGTCACAGTCACTTCGTCAGTCAATTTGGCCATGATGCTGTATATACGAGATTTGATACTTGGTTCAAACAATTTGTAAGTTTCTCCTTAAAATATGCTAACACTACGTAAGTAAACAATGTTTGGAAGTTATGCTGACATATGAATTTTTTTTAATAATATGTAGGTAAATAATCCAAATAATGGTGTAAGCTAATTTTTGAAAGATATATCTTGGGGACCTGGGGTTAAGGTCAGAACAATGTCTAAGTACGTTGTGAATGGATATAAGTTCCATACCGAGGATTGCTCAAAAAATAAAAATAGCAACAATAGTGGGGTGTGGGTTCAAGGTGCTGATGGCAACCAAGATGGAGATATTGATTACTATGGTGTGATCAAAGAAATAATTGAACTAGAATATACAAGTTGGCCATACAAGAAATTAATACTCTTTAGATGTAAGTGGTTTGACCCACACCCAACAAGAGGTACTAGAGTCCACAATCAGTACAATCTAATTGAGGTTAATCATAAGAGGGAGTATGATCGCTATGATCCTTTCATAATTGCACATAATGTTAGGCAGGTGTATTATGCTCCTTATCCATTGCGGCGGAATAAGTCTGATTGGTGGGTTGTTATAAAAACCAAGCCTGTGGGTAGGGTGGAAGTTGAGAATGTGTTAGATGTTGCATATCAAAATGATATCTCCACTGTTGACCAAATAGTGGACGAAGTTTTAGAAAATGATTTGGAATATCGTGAACACATACTGGAAGAAGTTGATATTTCCGAAGTAAGAATTACAGAAAACGAAGAAGAAGTATCAACTGATGAAGCTCAAACTACCGAGGAAGAAGAATTCTCGGACGAGGAACTATACGACGATGAGCTTTAAACAATTGGTTTCTTTAACAACTCTCGTTTATAGCTATATATTTTCTTTATATCTTTCAATCTAAATATGTATTATATTATGTAAATGACAGGCAAGGGTCGAGGTAACGATGATTCTAGTAGTTCTCGGGGTCGAGAAAAGGGTAGGAAACAAAGGAGGAGGGTAGAAGATTACACTCCAACTTGTCATGCCGTTCCAGAGTTGCCTATGCCTACGTTTTTTCCTCCACTCCAGGGCTATTATGAGCTGCCCCAGCATCACCAGCCCTACACCTTCGTGCAGACATCGGGTCTTTCATCACAGGGCCCTAGGATTGTACGTCCGACGTACAGTCCAGCTACCGCACATCCACGTGGATCTCAGCCATCTACATTGCATGGATCGCATCGGTCCATGTCACATCCACATGGATCACAGTCATCAGCGCCGCAGCCACTAGGGTCACAGCCACTGGGGTCGCAGCCACTCGGGTCACAACAATCAGTGACATGTCCCATTGCGGCCCATATAGTTGCGTCGCAGGGCTCGCAGCCATCTTCATCGGGGACTCCATCTATTACAGGCATTCGCCTGCGAGATTCTAGCTCTGACCCCCTACACCTTCCACACATGCCCCTGATGCACATCGTTCGGACGGTGATGGTGATGATGACGAGGAGGTGCATCGTGATCAGTATGGCAGGATCATCATAGTCCCTGAGGGTGAGGGGTAAGAGTTATTTGTTATTTTTAACGTTTATTATTTTGAACGGTTTACTAAGATATTAATGTGTCTTTTTTTTTTATTACATTAAAGGTTTATCCCTAGTAATGTTACTACGAGGATAATCACCCAAGCCACTAGAAAGCTATATGATGGCCCTTATGCGACTTGGAGTGATTTTCTATTCTCGCTTAAGGAGGCAATTTTCAATGAATTTAAGGTATAAATATTCTTTTAAGCAGTACAATACTTTATATTTATGATATTTTCATCTAAATACTTAACTTTTGAAATACAGAGCAAGTGTGTATGGGAACACCGCTATAGTGCGGAAGTAGCTGCTAACTTCCATCTTAAGGCTCGCAAGCGGTTGTCGCATTGCTTTTCCAATGCTAGAAGGTCGAACCAGAAGCCCTCCTGGTTGCTTGATCGTCTATGGGATGATCTGCAAAGGCAATGGCTAACCGCAGATTTCTTAAAGAAGAGCGAGCAAGGAAAGAAAGCTGGTGCTTCGAAGAAGGGAGGCTCTCTGCACACTGGAGGTGCGATTAGCCTCGGTTCAATAAAGAGGAAAATGGTACGTAATTGCTTAATTTAATTTTAATTTTTAACGTCTAATCTGTTTATTAACTAAAATTTATGACTTTTCAGGAGAAGAAGTTGGGCCGTCCG
>MCJB01016160.1:33906-61221 GCA_002018475.1 Nicotiana obtusifolia
GAAGAAGTTGGGCCGTCCGATGAGGCAAGATGAGTTATTCAAGCAAACTCATATTGTCAAGAAGAAGAAAGATTCCGATGAAGAAAGGTGGGTCGAGGACCGAGCCTCGGCTGTACATGTAAGTTTTCAATTTTCATTAAGTACTTTGATTTAGTTTTATATAACTTTTGAATACTAATTCTATGTAATTTTTCTTATAGAGTCGCTTCACAGTTGAGGTTGAAGAATTTGTACGCAGCTAGCCACCATCTTCATCGGGCGACCCAATCCAACCGTCGGACGAGGAAGCTGAAAAATTATGGACGCAGGCTGCTGGCGGTCCAAAAGGGGGGAAGGTATACGGGCTTCCCGCTAAGAAATTCCACCGCTATAGGTGTGGAATACAAGGAATAGGCACTTCCTCGCAAGCGGAGCAACTTGATGAGGAGTGCCTCTCCTCTATGCGGGAGAATTTGGCAAAGCTCACAGCCGAGCTAGAAGCTGCCAAGGAAAGAGAGAGGGTTAGAGAAGAAAGAGAGAAGGTTAGAGATGCTCAGTATGTTGCCATACAAGAGCAGCTCAAATCTCTCTTGGCTTCTGGCGCTTTTCCGATTCCCCGGTCTCGTGAATCATCGCCAGATGCTCACCCTCCCCCTGCTACTTCCTCCCGTCATCCCCGTTATCATCCCTCCGGTCTTACACAACAACACCCTTATCTACAACATCTTGGTGATGAAACTTCATCGGACGATGACACTCCTAATGTAAACATTAATAAACGTTGAATTGTAATAACATTTAACTAATGTATAAGTTCATTTGAACTTTATACTTTGTTATTGTTTAATGTTGTTGTTTAATGCTGCTGTTGTTTATTGTTGTTGTTGTTGTTGTCGTTGTTGTTTGTTGTTGTTGTTGTTGTCGTTGTAGTTGTTTGTTGTTGTCGTTGTTCTTGTTGTTTATGGCATAAAATGCCTATTTTAGGATTTTGGTAAGCTGGCAGGTGGTGTAGCTGCCAAAACAGGCTATTTCTGGAAAAAATGAACCAAAAAGAGCGACCAATGTTGGTCTCAAGTTGGTCGCTATTTACTGGAAAAAAAAATCTACAAATTAGCGACCAACGTTGGTCGCTATTTGGTCGCTAAACTTTAAAAAATAAATTTAATTTTCTGATTAGCGACCAAGGCTGGTCGCTATATTACCCAGATTTTTAAAATCTGGGAGTATAGCGACCAACGTTGGTCGCTAACTGCTAAATTTTTTTTTTAATTTTTGATTAGCGACCAAAGTTGGTCGCATATTAAAAATTTTTTAAAAAAATTAATTACTTTAGCGACCAATGTTGGTCTCTATTTTCCAGAATATATTAATTCCGGAAAAAAATATAGCGACCAACTTTGGTCGCTAATTGGCGACTAAAGTCGGTCTCTATATATTTTTCCGGAATGTTTGGTCCTTTTGTGATAAAGACCAATGTTGGTCGCAAATTTGCGATAAACTTTGGTCGCAAATTGTTTGTGACCACCTGAATACTGACCAGGCCGGCTTGGTCGCTTTTGGACAAATTGAGACCAACTTTGGTCGCTTTTTTCGATCACTTTTGACTTGTTTTCTAGTAGTGCGAGGACAGGTGCTCGTCCTCGTTTTCCAATCTATGCTTCCTCGACCTCGACGATGATCTGCCTGTTAGAGATATAGTAGATTTGCCCTAGATTCAGTCTCATATTTGATGATTTGAACATATTTTTGTGAACGTCATTTGATATCAAATATATATATGACATTTGATATTCTTTTATCGTTGTTATTAATTGCTTGATTAATTTGATAAGGTCCTTGATTAAATTTTGAGACTTGACATTGTGATGGAGATCATGATAAAGAGAGTGAAGTTTCTTATAATTTAATCTAAATTTGTTCTTGATCGTAGGATTATTAATTTGGACATTAGTAATCCGGTTAGATCAGTATTTATGTGATTGTCTTTATGGGATAAAGATTAGTTGATATCATTAACTAAATCACATAGATAGATGATGCATATAAAGATATGATCATTGAACTGACTCATTCGATAATTCCTAATAGTTAGAATTACCATAAACTATTAATAGGATATTCGCTTGAAGTACCAGCAATGCTCCTTAATACGATCCATTCTCATTTCAATTTTATGATAAAAATTCAATAAATATATAAATTAAAGTAGGAATATTACAGAAAATTAATCGAATCTGGGTAGATATAAAGAAATGCCAGAATCTGATAAATAATCTTTGATTTATTTGTGGGAAAAAGGATGTTCTTATTCCCTGATAAAGTTGCATGATGTGCCTAATCAATGTGGGGTGGTTGTTGGGGGCGCTGGGGTTGGGGGGAGTGAATTAAATATTACAATGACCTCAGACATTAGATCTTGAATTGCCCCTTTATGTAAACAAATATAAAGTATACAATTAATTGAGATAATTGGACAAAAACTACAATTAATTGAGATAGAAGATTCGAGCAAGGAGTGCGAAGAGGAAAAAACAGATTAAAGCATCTTTTTTAATCTACGCTCCTACTTTTACTTTTTCATTGTGAATTTTTATTCACCTCTTAAGAAATAATAAATGAAGCATATAATTTATTATAATATTTATATTTATTGATATATAATTTTAATAAATTTAAAAAAATAATTTAAAATAAATTATTAATACTGTGGGTATAAGAGAAAAAAGAATTATCTTATTTTGATATGATAAAAGTGAAAAGCAAACATTTGTTTGGTGTTAACTTCTATGGTATGAGCTTCGTTAATCACAATTTACAATTTACTAGAAATGGAAATATTAGTCTATAGTACTAATTGAATACTTCGTGATTGCTCTGTTCCTCCAACGTGAAAGGATAAGCTTCGAGCTTTGGGAAATGGAAACTAAATTAGAAATGGAACAATTGAGTCAGAGACATTTCCATTGGTTTTCTTTGAAGGTTACAGAAAAAGACACTATGGTCCCCCACTTTATTGGATTTGTTTATCTTTTCTCTAATCACAGAGATTAAACTATGATTAGCTCTTTATCTCTTTCACTCTTCACATAAAAAATCATATTGGTTGGAGAATTGTAAAGTTCAATTCACAAAGTATTCCTACAAAATATATTTGTTTGGTCATGTTAGTTAACCATATACTATATCGTTTTTGTCCTTAATATTTTATTGTTATTTCCATTACTACCGACAATATTCACTTACATTCATTGAAATTTAAGCTGTCATTTCAAACCCACACCACTTTGCTCTTAGCTTAATTGACAACCAACCAAGAAAAATGTGAGAACAGGAGAAAAGAAAAGGAAAAAGAAAAGCCAAATTATGGGCTAAAGAAGCCCTTAGAATAATCCTCACTTTCTTTCTTTTTCCTTTTTCTTCTTTAAACTTTCATTCTGAAATAATTCAAAACTCTATATACAGCCTTCACAACTTTTTTACAATTAAATTCATTTAACTGTTTAAATCTTACATTTTGATGTCATACCAGTATTAACATAATAAAATAATTGTAACATATTATACTTTGTGAACACACAATGGAGTGCACCATGTCACTGTTAAGTGAAGCCCCACTTTACAAATAGATCTTTCTATAACATTTCTATATAACAGTCATTTAATATAAAAGCTTAGTTTTTTCAGAACTGATTTTTATGTTATATTTTACCCATTTATAATAACTTTCTACCTATAACTGCAACAACCATCTTTATGACAGTACGCTCTTTGTAAAATTACCCCTCTATAACAGCCATGTAGATTTTCTAAGTTTATAATTAATAATTCTAAATATTTAATCAAATATTTTATAACTTTGATATAAAACTTATAATAGAAATATATATATTAAAGATAACAGTACGTTCCATGAAAATATGCACATTATTATTATGTTTTTTTTGAAAATCTTAAAATGATATATTTTTCATTAGAAAAATGCCAAAAGATACTTAAAAGATTTATTTATACTTTTTGAAGATATGCAAATCATTCTTTTTTATTTGAAGATCTACACATGATATATTTTATATTGGACAAATGTCAATAATATGTAAACGTAATATATCATATTTTTTAAAGATATGCACATCATAATTTTTTATTTGAAGAGATTTGCACGTGTTACTCTTTGGATGTTTAAATATTTGAGTGAGTTTCTCTTAGTGCATAGGTAATAAATTTGAAAAACACACTAAAGTTAATCGTTTAGAAAATTCAAGCTATTCTTTTAATTTTTTTCATGTCATATGGGGTCTAAAGGCGAAGTTATTCTTTTGAAAACAAAGGTAGCATTGTGCCAATATAAAAAAGATAATCCTACCATCACTCTTGAAAGATTTAATTGTGTGCCTTAGAGTTTAAATATTTGTATGTTCAGTTATGAATCTCTTTTAATAATTTATTAGATTTCTTTAGCATTTAATTCGTGAAATATCATATCTTTTGAAATTTTGAATTTAAATATTTTTTTACTTTTATATGAAATATTAAAAAAGAAAAAGAATTAATTTTTAGATAATTTTTGTCTATAATAGTCAAAATATATTCAAACACAATATTATTATAGGTGTATAACAATTATTTACTATAAAAGTCAAAAAATTTGAGAACGTTGTTACATATAAGTTTGATTGTATTTGCTTTGCAAGCTCCTCTTTTGTAGTTTTGTGTTACTTTGCCTATTTTCTTAGTTAACAGTTGGTTGCCAAAAATACTCAATTTTTTAAACCTTTATTTTTTCCTACCATTGTTGCACCATCATCTTCTTCTTCTTCCCTTTGTTTATTAGTCTTTTTCTATTTCTATATTATTTGTTGCACAGACCTTAATGAACAAATATCCCTATTATACTATTCGGTCTCTGTAACAACTAGTGCAGAGACCAAGAATAATGAAGGCCTTGAATAGCAACAACGTTATCAAGAAACAATTTTCCTTAGTTTTTGTAAAGTTTGCAGTTTGTTTTCTGTTGTTTGGGCTTGCCTACCGTCTGTTCTTGTCCAATTTTCAACAGTTTTCTCAGATTGAGGTGAATGATACAGCTTTTGTTTCCGACAACACATTGTCGCCGCCGGCCACCGTGAGTCAGCCGCCGGTAACGGGTGATCTTCCAGAGAACGTAATGGACCGAACTTTGCAAAATGGTTGGTTAAGATTCTTCTTCTTATCTTGCTTTTTCTGGCCATGCATGAAGACCACTTATATTAAAAATTGATTCTTGAAAGCTCGCTTGGAATTTCTGGTATCAAATGATGTGAATAATTTCCCTTCACTTCAGTTCAGTCTGTGATTAATTTGTGTTAGAGGAACAAGTTTTTTTATCAAGTTGTGTTATGTTCTGAGGAACCCCTTAAGAAAAGGAGAAACTGAACATTCTCCATTAAAAACGGATTAATTTAGTAGGATAACAATGGACAGGGGAATTTGTGTTCTCTTTTTTTTTTTGGGGTGCTAAAATAACTGGAAATAAGTAGGACTTAGGAGCACTTGTTATTTCTGGTTTATTATATTGTCTTTGGCTGATACGTAGTGGTTCTAGAGAATGTTAGTATGTACTACTACACAGAAAAAGGAACAACTTTGAATTAATAATTAGATTTGCACTTTGAGCTTGGTCTCTGGTGTATGAGTTCTGAAAAGCTGTTTTTTTTTCTTTTTTTCTTTTTTCTTTTTTGGTTTACAGGAAAATGTAATTTATTTATAGGAGATTGGGTGCCAGATCCCAACGGTCCTGTTTACACTAACAGTACTTGCTATACAATTGAATCCCACCAGAATTGTATGAAAAATGGGAGACCTGATACTGATTATCTGTACTGGAGATGGAACCCCAGAGACTGTGAGCTACCAAGATTCAGCCCCAAGAAATTCCTCAATATAATGCGAAACAAATCATTTGCCTTCATTGGCGATTCAATTATGCGCAATCATGTGCAGTCATTACTTTGCATTCTCTCACAGGTACATTTCAAGTTCAAATAAAATCAGAGTTATACTAGAACTAACTGCTGTTCTCTGCTTTCCAGTTTTGTTTTGTTTTTCGTCGTTGATGTTTTTAAATCAAATGCTGAGAGCTGGCTAATGCAACCAAAAGAATCACGATTCATGACCTAGATGTTTTTTCTTAACTACTTGCTAACATCAATAATTGCTCTTAAATGGTCAATGTGGATCTACACTAAATACAAGCCTTTTGTGGATGTTAGCGTATTTCATCAAAATTTGTGGGACACTCATGTTTTATAAGCTGGTGGCTTATCCAGTTGTATCTCACAAATCATAATTAGGATCTTTTGTGTATGAGGTGGGCATGCCTCTGCAAATTGGCTTTATCAGTAGTGTCACTCTCAGTTACATGGATACTGGACCCGCAAGCCAGCTTGTAAAGGCTCTTTTAGTTGTAACATTTGTTTTGAAGTTGTTAATAAGTTAATTCAGACTTGGTCTAACCAAACTAGATGAACATTCAAGACTATTGCTCAAGTTTCGCCATATTCCTATCTCCTTTGACCAAGAAAACTAGCTGGCCTCATTATTATCTCCTTGAGACTTCAGCAAAGTGTGATTGATTGGTGATAACAAAATCAAGGAGTAGTTTTAAAGTGATTTTCAGGACCTTTAAACCCCCTTTATAATTCTTTGTTTTGTTTAATTTTGTAAGAGATCACGGACTATTTTTCAGAGGAGATGAAACAATAACCTCTTAACTTGATCTTCTTAAATTGCATATTTAAATTGAATAACCCCTATATGGTGGTCATAATATAGAGAAATAAGGAAATGCTCTAGTAGAAATTATATTTGCCCGTTGCGTCTCTGATAGAACCCGCCTATACAAATGTCCTAGTCTATAGGCAGCTGGCTGAGCACGCTGATTCTTTCTTTAGTTTTAGTTGGAAAATATCTCCGAGTGATTATGAAATTTTCTTTGTACATAAAATCAGAGGCTGCCATTTGGAGAACCTCCATCCTCAATTGGTAATCTTATTTACATCATTAAACAACATCAAGTATATCAATAGTTCCTGCAGACCTCCGAGTTCTTAGTTGCCTAGTTGACGTATAGTACGGCAAGACATCAATCAGTTGCAAAATGGGCAAATACTCTGAAGATTCTTATTATTACGAGAAAATCGGGATTTTTACACAAATAGCCGGTCATATTCATTGTTTACTTTTTCTAATTATATACATTGATTATATACAATTCTACATATATAGTACATAGATTATCCATATATTATACCTCCGGAGACTAGTTTTAGTTTAAGTAGTTGGGCGGGCGGCTATTTGGGTTAATTCTTCTTCCTTAAATCAGAATTGTCTATAAAAGGAAAAGATTGTAATTTGATATTGTTGAGTAGTCCAATTTCTCTCTTGTACAAAAGCATCTTTCACCACATCAAGTCCATGTCTTTTCATTTCCTTAATTGGTTATTTACGTCTGTTTATTGCTTCATTTTCACTTTTTTTGAGCGAGGGTCTTTCGGAAACAACCTCTCTACCTTCATTAGGTAGGGGTAAGGTCTGCGTACACTTCATCCTCCCCAGACCTCACTTACGGGATTTCACTAGGCTTGTTGTTGTTGTTGTTGTTGTTAATTGGTTATTTACCTATCCTCTCTGAGATTTTTATGACTTATGACAGTTGCTAGATGCAAATCATTAAATGTCTGTTATTTTGAATTTCGAAAGGTAGTAGTTCCTAATCACGTTTACGTTGTCATGCAGGAGGAACAAGGCAATGAGGTCTACCATGACAAGCAATTTAAAAGCAGAAGATGGTACTTCCCAACCCATAATTTCACTCTTTCTGTTGTCTGGTCGCCTTTTCTTGCAAAAGCCACTATTTTTGAAGATGACAATGGTTTTTCAACGGACATAATCCAGCTTCATCTCGACAAACTGGATGATGTTTGGACTCGACAATTTGACAGTTTTGATTACGTAGTTATTGCTGGTGGCAAGTGGTACCTGAAATCTGCAATTTACTATGAGAATGATAAGATTGTTGGCTGCCACTATTGCCCTGGTAAGAACATTACAGAGGTGGGATTTGACTATGCATATCGCAAAGCAATGAATTCGACTATGAAATTCATCACAAACTCAAAAAACAAGGCATATACATTTTTTAGAACGACTACGCCCGATCACTTTGAGAACGGTGAATGGAATACAGGAGGTTACTGTAACAGAACAGGACCCCTCAAACAAGATGAGGTTGACATTGGTTATGTAGATGAGGTGATGCGCAAAATTGAATTGGAAGAATTCGAGAGCATATCGAGAACAGAAGCTGAATTTGGGTTGACCATGAAATTGTTCGACACCACTTTCCTTTCGCTGCTGAGGCCAGACGGGCACCCTGGAGCCTACAGGCAATATCAGCCATTTGCGAAAGAAAATAAGAACAAAAAGATTCAGAATGATTGTCTTCATTGGTGCTTGCCTGGTCCAATAGACTCGTGGAACGATGTAATGATGGAAATGTTGTTCACCAGTTGAAAATGGTGTGACATTAGATTTTGATTTTGCTCCAGCAATTGTAATTGTTCGTCTGCAAAGATGGGTTGCACACTATTTCTCACCATTGTTTCCTCTCCAAGTAAATATTTTAACCCCCAAAGCTTCAGATTGTGCATAGTGACTACTGTTTACCCTTTACGAGTAACGATTAAATTTATATGTTGTTTTAAGGATATGCGATCTGATTTAATACAATTAAAGAATAAACAGAAATAAAGATTAAATTCAAGAAAAAAGCAAACCGTCAATATAGAGTAGTTTTCTGCGTTGGGAGCCTTTGGGAATAAAATATGAAGCAGACTAGCAAGTGAAATAGACTAAGATTTTTGTATATTAATTGTATATCGTGTGTCTTTTACAAATGGAGCTGTTTGTTTATATAGGAAAGGTGAAGAATTCTATATAAGGTAAAAATCTCATTTACAAGGTAAGATATTCCTATAATTAATGGATTCAACGTCTTTATTGATTTGAGCCTCGATTCCCGCCGAAATGCTTGTATATCACAAGATTTTCGGTCCTTCAGTCTGATAACTTTCCATGGGATGTTTTACCCTGATCGGCCTCGACGATCTCACCTCGAGTGCCTTGGCTTCGAGCCTCGTTCTGACGACATCTGGTCTTGGGCTTCTTATACTCGATATTCCGGTCTCGACCTCTCGGTTGGCGACTTCAATCGACGTTGGTCGTCGAATCCCAAAACCGGTATTTCCTATGCAAGCGATTGGGTTCGACCCCATACAGATAGTCCCCTCGTTTTTTGGAGAGTAACGACAAGAAACGATATGAGCCGCCGCTTTCAAGATTAGGTTAAGTGGAGACATACTTATAGTGAGCGACACGGAATTCGAAATGTCAAATTAGATAACACAAAACGTCTTGTTGATAAATGACGGCAGCATGATGACGCACGTGGCCAGTATCAAAGAAGGTCTTTTCATATACCAACTGGCGACAAATTCTGCAATTCCTGCAAACACCAATTAATGCTTTCTCATTTTGGGTTTCGAACCGCCGCTTTTGAAAAGTATAAATAGCCCTCTCATTTTTCAGTTTTCAAGTTTGCGTCGTTTGAATACCATATTGCCCAAGTTTTCTAAACTCTGTTCTTCAAGTAATTTCTCTTTCTACGCTTGCATCTACTTGCTTTCCATCTCCTTTATTTCAATGGCAAAGACATCTAAGTCTGTTCCTCAGAAGCAACAACCTTCTTCCTCTCAACCCACTGAAGAGGCTGAGCCTGTCGTTACTGAGGAAACTTCGACAGAGCCTCCTCTAAAAGCTTTCGTACCGGTCGGATGCTCAATCGGCTCCGATTTTAAGGTGGAGAATGCTTCCTCAGTACCGGGCGGGGGTGAACCGGTCCTTAGGTATATTAGTTCAATCACGGGCAAAACCCTTGATAGGGTGAAAGTAGAATGTAACTAGGTTGGTAAAGATGTGGTAGTCCCCTCTCCGGACGAGGCGATTACCACCCACGTGGAGGGTTATTTGAGTGTTTACACTTACCCCTTCACGTTGGGACCTTTGGACCCTATTATTGTCGCCTTTTGCAAAAGGTACAATGTTACGTTGGGTCAGATTCACCCTTTCGTCTGGCGAATAATTCATCTTTTCTGTTTTTTGTGAGCAAGGTCGACGGGCATCCTTTCACCATCGATCATCTACTGCGATTATACAGTCCCGAATCTTCCGAGGAGGGCTAATAAAACTCGCTCGCCGGGCAAGCAAAGCCCCATTTTCGAGCATTGACGAGGACAAGGACCGGGGCTGGATGAGCCGATTTGTTCGAATAAGGATGTCGGACCTAATCCCTGCAGAAGATATGTCGTTCCTTGAAAAGTGGAACATGAACCGTAAGAATTATTTTCCTATCCTAATTCATCTGTTGTTTTTCCTTTGTTATCTCACTAATATACTTTGTAAGATGTAGCCGTTTCTCAAATGCCGGCTACGATTCAGCATTTGGAAGAGTGGGTCCGGAAGGTGGTAGCTCAAAGGACCAACTCAGAGCGCGCCTGGCGTGAGATATCGAAAGGCCTATGGGACGCAAAAAATCATGGTGAGATCGATAACGCTTATATTTCATGCTTCATGTGATCGGTGCTGCTGCTAATTCATTTCCTCCTTCCTTTGCAGGTCTATCGAAGGACGCTGAATTGAGGCCGACGTCCCCAGTAGAGAGGTTCCCTGCCCTCCCCCTGTCTCGGAGCGGGAAGGAGAGAAAAAGAGAAAAGAAGCCCCCGGTTCCTCTGGGCCCGAGCCAAAAAGAATTAAGAAGAAGATCATAGCTCGTAAGACCAAAATTGCTAACTTGGCTATCCGATTGAGTGATGATTCCGAGGAAGATAGGGGCCTCGGTATTTCAAGCAACGAGCCATCTCGGGCAGGCCCTGAGCCGAGGACCGATGAAGCTCGTATTCAACGAGTAGAGGGCCTCGATGCAGGGGCGAGGACCGGGGTTTTCGCCGATGCAGGGGACGCAGTGCATGGGACCTCGGGTCCCCCAGAAGCGATGGACTCTCCTTCTTTCTCGGAGGCAACCTTCAATGAAGCCCGAGCTGTAAGGGCACATTCGCCGAGCAAAGACCACGTACTGGCAGGGCCCTTTGAAGACTTTTTTGACGGTGTGCCATCGACTGACACCTTTGGGCTCAAAGTGCCGAGGAAGAGTCCCTCCGCCGAGACGAGCAGGGTATCTTTCGGTCCCAAGTTGGTCGATAGATTTCCTACTCCGAGTTCCAATCCTGATCGAAAGAGGATAATAAAGTTAGCCATTCCCGAAGACGCTAGGGCTCTTACCGCACCCGTGGGCGTGGCTAGCTATCTTCGGTGTCTGGTGACCGAGGAAGATCAGGCTGCAATGGATGAGGTGGATGAGGCCTGTTTGTTCAATGAGGCTCAACAGGGAGCAAATAAGGTAAAACTTCTTACAGGCTTTGTTTGGTGTTTGTTATTTTACTTTTCAATCTGTATTGACTGTTTTATTTTCTTTCATATTCGTAGTCCTCGGTGCTTCATCATGAGGCTTTTCTTCGGCTAAGGGAAGAAAAGGCACGTCGTCAGGGACTCGAGGGGGAGATGTCGACCCTTGGGGTTGAGCTAGACTTCATGTGCAGGGAGAATGCTGCTACACTCGACCAGATGGAGCAGCAACTTGACCGAATAAATTAATTCCGATCCGCATTGAGCGAGGCCAAGGCAGAAACCAGCGAATGGAGAGCTAAGGCCGATCTGAAGGAGACCCTCCAGGCTCATGTAGTTTCTTTGGAAGAACAAGTCTCGGAGGCACAAGAAAAAGTCGGGACTCTGACTAAGAGCACCGATACACTTCAATCCCGATTCGAAACGCTTACCTTGGATCATGATGTTTTGGTCAACGAGCTACAATCGAAAAAATTTGAGATTGCCACGTCCAAAGCTGATGCCGATGATCTAATAGCTCAATACAGGGCCGATGCCGAGGCTGCCCAAGAGCAATCAAAGATTCTGGTTGAGTATGCCAAGTGCCAAACCTGCCTTTCTGTTCTCGAGGAGTTACAAGCTCGAAGCTTCGATCTATCCACCGAGGTCGATGATGCAGCAAGGATCGAAGCTGATGCTAGAAAGCGGGCCTTCCCTGAAGAAGAAGAAGACTCCGAGATTTCTGATCGATGCCATTTGTATAATATGTCTTTCTAGGATTCTCCCTTTTTGTAACACACTTTGCTTTATATATAAAAGATTTTATTTTATCTCCCTTTCTTGTTCGATCTATTCTGATAATTCAATTTGCAGAATTTTCTGCCCTTCAGGCTTAGTTAAGACTTAGCTTATTTATCAGTGGATTTTCCCCTTTCTCGGCCGATTGGATAAGGCCTAAGCCTCGAAAGGGGGTCGAGGTTTGCCTTAATAGGTTTTATTCCTTTTCGAATTTTATTAATTCGATGTGGCCTTGGCCCATTAAGAGACTGGAGTTCTGCCTTAACAGATTTCAATTCTCCTCGAGTCTAACTTGATTCGGCATTAGCCTTTTATGAATTCGGATTTACCTCAATAGGTCTTACTTCCCTTCGAGTTTTATTAACTCGATAAGGCCTTGGCCTTTTAAGAAATTGGGGTTTGCCTTAACCGGTATTTCCCCTCTTCGAGTTTTACTTGGTTCGGCCTTAGCCTTTTAAGAGTTGGGATTTGCCTCAATAGGTCTTACTTCTCTTCGAGTTTTATTAACTCGATAAGGCCTTGGTCTTTTAAGAAATTGGGGTTTGCCTTAACCGGTCTTTCCCCTCTTCGAGTTTTACTTGGTTCGGCCTTAGCCTTTTAAGAGTTGGGATTTGCCTCAATAGGTCTTACTTCCCTTCGATTTTCGTATGAAGTTTTGAGCAACGTCGATTTCTGATCATGTAATAAAATTTTAAGGGGCCCTTGGGCTCGGAGACAGGACATTGGTGCCGAAAAGCTTTTATTAGCATTCAGGTGCTTGTACAATTTGCTTAGGGGGTAGATCAATCTACTCGGGCACGGTACTTTCGACCGTTTGACCCTTACATCGATTCCTAATGATCTATGAGAAATTCCCCCAAAATGAAGTGGCCAAACAGTGAACCGAAGTAGATAAGCAATCTTCCGATATCCATGTTCGACCGAAGTTGCGCACCAAATATTATTGCCTTCGATACGCGAACGATCTAAGTCAGCACGACTACTGGTTGCCTCGTTAAAAACCTTACCGTAAAACCCAATTTGGGACAAAATCGATCGAAGGGAAAAAGAGTGCAACGCGTGCTTTCAGTCCTAATGCCCTGTGCTTCCTGGTTTGAGATTGCCTCGTTCAATACCTGCAGACGTTAGCAAAACCAACAAACAAAAGAGAATGAAATTTCATACCTTAGCAATAGTATCGCTTTAGGTGACTTATGTTCCAATTGTTTGGCTGCTGTTTGCCCTCCATGGTGTCGAGCTTGTAAGATCCCTTTCCGGTGACCTTCAAGATGGTATAGGGCCCTTCCCAGTTCGGTCCTAACTTTCCTTCATTCGGATTTCGAGTATTGGGTGTGATTCTTCTGAGCACCAAGTCCCCGATGTAGAAGTCTCGAAGGTGGGCTCTCCGGTTATAATACTTTTCGATCTTTTGTTTTTGGGCCGCCATTCGAACAAGGGCTGCTTCCCTTCTTTCGTCCAATAATTCTAAATTGATGTTCATGGCTTCTCGATTTGATTCTTCAGTTGCGCATCGCAACCTGATACTCGGTTCGCCTACCTCGACCGGTATTAATGCCTCAGCACCGTATACTAGAGAGAAAGGAGTGGCCCCGGTGCTGGTTTTCTTGGTTGTGCGGTAATCCCATAGAACCTCGGGCAGTATCTCTTTCCATTTTCCCTTTGCGTCGGTTAACCTTTTCTTCAAGTTTCAAATTATAGTTTTGTTGGTCAACTCAGCTTGTCCGTTGCCACTGGGGTGATAGGGCGTCCATAAGATCCTCTTGATCCTGTTGTCTTCGAAGAACTTTGTCACTTTACTGCCAATGAACTGCTTGCCATTATCGCACACGATCTCCGACGGCATCCCAAATCGACATATGATATGGTCCCAGATAAAGTCGATCACTTCCTTTTCTCTAACTTTTTCGTAAGCCTGCGCTTCAACTCATTTGGAAAAGTAATCAGTCATAAAAAGAATGAATTGAGCTTTACCTGGCGAATAAGGGAGAGGGCCAACGATGTCCACTCCCCATTTCATGAACGGCCATGGCGATAGGACCGAATGCAGTGTCTCTCCGGGCTGGTGGATCATCGGTGTGTGCCTTTGGCACTCGTTGCACTTGCGAACTAATTCCTTTGCATCTTTCTCCATATCGATCCAATAATAGCCAGCTCGAATTATCTTTCGAACCAAGGATTCGAAACCGGAGTGATTCCTACATGAGCCTTCGTGTATTTCTCTTAAAATATACTCGGTGTCTCCTGGTCCAAGGCATATTGCGAGGGGGCCTCCGAATGTCCTTCTGAATAGGGTCCCATCATCGGATAAATAGAACCGGGCTGCCTTTGTGCGTAATGCTCTCGATTCTTTGTGATCCGCAGGGAGTTTACCTGAGCTGAGATATTCTATATACTTGTTCCTCCAATCCCAGGTCAAGCTTGTCGAATTAATTTCGGCATGGCCTTCCTCCACCACCGACCTCAATAGTTGTACGACCTTTTCGGACTCAATTTCCTCATCTTCGACCGATGATCCCAAGTTGGCGAGGGCATCGGCCTCACTGTTTTGTTCCCGAGGTATGTGCTGTAAAGTCCATTCTTTAAACCTCTGCAACGTGACTTGAAGCTTGTCCAAATACCTCTGCATTCGCCCTTCTCTGACTTCAAAAGTCCTGTTTACTTGGTTGACCACGAGGAGGGAATCGCACTTGGCTTCGATTATTTCTGCTCCCAGGCTTTTGGCCAGCTCTAAACCTGCAATCATAGCTTCGTACTCCGCTTTATTGTTAGTCAATTTTACAGTCTTGATAGACTGCCGACTAGTGTTTCCAGTTGGGGGCTTTAGTACAATACCAAGCCCCGATCCTTTCGAGTTCGAGGCACCGTCAATGAACAGGGTCCACACTCCCGAGGGAGTACCTGTTTGGTCATTAATTCCTTTTCGACCTCGGGTATTAGTGACGGCGCAAAATCGGCGACGAAATCTGCCAATACTTGAGATTTCATCGAGGTTCGGGGCTGATATTCGATATCGTACTCGCTTATTTCGATGGCCCACTTAGCCAATCGGCAGGAAAGCTCGAGCTTATGCATTATATTTCTCAGGGGATAAGTTGTTACTACACATATAGGATGGCACTGGAAGTAGGGTTTTAGCTTCCTAGAGGCACTCAATAAAGCGAGTGCTAATTTTTCTAAATGCGGGTATCTAGTCTCGGCTTTTCCTAAGGTTCTACTGACGTAATAAATAGGAAACTATGTACCTTGTTCTTCTCGGACCATGACCCCACTCACCGCTACTTCCGAAACGACAAGGTAGAGGTATAATTGTTCACCCGTTTTTGGTGTATGCAGCAAAGGTGGGCTAGAGAGATACCTCTTAAGCTCTTTTAACGCGCGCTGACATTCCGGATTCCACGAGAAATCATTCTTCTTTTTCAGCAAGTTGAAAAATCAGTGACTTCTATCGGAAGATCTCAAAATGAACGACCTAAAGCAGCTATCCGACCTGTCAACTTTTGTACAGCCTTTACACTGTCTATAATTGTAATATCCTCGATGGCTTTGATCTTTTCGGGGTTAATTTCTATTCCCCGATTCGAAACCATGAAACCGAGGAATTTTCCCGAGCCCACTCCAAATGCGCACTTCTCCGGGTTTAATTTCATGTTGTATCGTTTCAGCACATCGAACGTTTCCTGCAAATGGCTCAAATGGTCCTCTGCTCGCAGGGACTTAACTAACATATTATCAATGTTTTTCCTAATTGTTTTTCGAACATTTTGTTTACTAGGCGTTGATAAGTGGCCCCCGCATTATTTAACCCGAATGACATCACGTTATAGCAGTATGTACCATATTTAGTGATGAAAGATGCCTTTTCTTGATCATACTTGTCCATTCGAATCTGGTTATAGCCGGAGTAGGTGTCGAGAAAGCTAAGGATCTCGTGGCCAGCGGTGGCATCGATCATGCAATCAATGTTAGGAAGGGGAAAAGAATCTTTAGGACATGCCTTGTTTAAATCTTTGTAATCTATGCACATTCTTAACTTATTTTCCTTCTTAGGAACTACAACTACATTTGTTAACCATTCCGGTATTTAACTTCCCGAATGGATCCTATATTTAAAAGCTTGGTTACCTCATCTTTGATGAATATTTGCTTGAACTCGGATTGAGGCCTCCTCTTTCGCTTGAACGGCCAAAATATAGGATCGATGCTCAGTTTGTGAGTTGTGATCTCCAGAGGTATCCCTGTTATGTCAAGATGGGACCAAGCGAACGAGTCTTCGTTAGCTGAAAGAAAATGAATTGGTTTAGTCCTGAGCTCGGAACTTAAGCCTGAGCCTAGGTATACCTTCCGATTAGGTGCATCCTCTCGGAGTGAAATTTGCTCGAGTTCCTCGACCGTCGACTTAGTTGCATCGGATTCATCGGGGCCGATGAATGACCCGGGAATCCCGTAGTCAACATCTTCGATAAGCTCCTATTTACCTTCGTTCGTTGAAGGCGATGCCTGTGATTGCTATTTAGTTCTTTGGGAAGGAGCTATTGGTTTCGGTGCTGCTTCTTCTACTGCAAACATTTCTTTCGCCGCATGTTGTTCTCCATAAAAAGTTATGATCCCATCAGTCGATGGGAATTTCAACACTTGGTGCAGCGTCGATAGTACCGCTCTGATATCATGAATCCACGGTCTCCCCAGCAAGGCGTTGTATCTCATATCTCCTTCGATTACACAGAATTTCATTTCCCGAACGGTACCGGCAGTGTTCACTGGTAAAGTTATTTCCCTTTTGGTTGTCTCGCAAGCCACGTTGAAACCATTGAGGATCTGAACCTCAGGGATGATTTGATCTGTCAACCCGAGCTGTTTGTAACCCATGACCGGATTATGTTGGCCGAACTACCGGGATCGACCAACACACGCTTCACCTTAGTTTTTTGTATAAGCACCGATATTACTAAGTCGTCGTTATGGGGCTGTATGATTCCTTCCGCATCCTCCTCGCTGAAGTGCAAAGCTCCCTCCATCGCGTAATCCCGAGTGCGCTTTTCTCGGGTGATAGATATTTTTGTGCGTTTCAATACCGGTCTTTTGGGGTGTATCTACCCCACCAATTATCATATTGATCGTGTGCTGAGGGTCCTCCTGGTTTACTGGTCTATTCCTTTTCCCGTAATGGTTTTTGGCTTGATCGCTCAAAAACTCTCGAAGGTGCCCATTTTCGAGCAACCGTGCCACCTCTTCCCTCAACTGTCGATATTCTTCTGTCTTGTGTCCATGTGTACCATGGTACTTACATATCAAACTGGGGTCCCTCTTAGCTGGATCCAATTGCAACAGTCGAGGCCACTTGGTATCCTTAATGCGATCGAGGGCCGATACGAGAGTCGCTGAGTCGACGTTGAAGTTATATTCGGACAGTCGTGGCGCTTCTCGATTGCCAGCGTCTCTCTCGAAGTTGTTTCTCGCCAATGGTCCTCGGTTACTCCAATTAAGATCGTTCCTCCTTTCTCGTCCCGGGGAACCCTGCCTTACTGGAATGGCTTTTCGATCTCCAGGATATGGTCGATGCCTATCTCTGTTCGATCTTGGCTCTCGATAAATATCTCTTTGAACCCTATCATGAGTTCTGATGGGGTAAGTGGATCCCGAGGGGGCTCCAAGTTGATCATCCTCGACCCTAATCTTCTATTGATATCGGTTATGTATATCTGCCCAAGTGGCAGCCGGATATTCAATCAAGCTTTGCTTAAGCTGCTGCGAAGCCATTGAACTTCGAGAGTTGAGTCCTTGGGTGAAGGCCTGTACGGCCTAATCATCAGTGATAGCTGGTAGGCCTATCCGTTCCATCTGAAAGCGACATACAAATTCCCTGAGCATCTCGTTATCTCTTTGTCTAACTTTAAATAAGTCCGATTTCCGTGTCTCGACTTTGATGGCACCCGCATGAGCTTTCACGAAGGTGTCCGCAAGCATGGCAAAAGAATCAATGGAATTCGAGGGCAAGTTGTGGTACCAAGTCATTGCCCCCTTTGACAAGGTCTCTCCGAATTTTTTTAAGAGGACGGACTCAATCTCATCGTCTTCAAGATCATTTCCCTTTATGCCGCATGTGCATGCTGTTACATGCTCATTTGGGTCAGATGTCCCATTGTATTTCGGAATCTCCGGCATGCGAAACTTCTTTGGTATGGATTTTGGGGCGGCGCTTGATGGAAAGGGTTTCTGTACGAATTTATTTGAGTCTAACCCTCTTAACACCGGAGGTGCTCCTGGTATTTGATCCACCCTCGAATTATATGTTTCTACCTTTTTATCATTGTCCTCGATCTTCTTTTTGCCTGACTCGACTCTTCTGGTCAATTCTTCGAGCATCTTCATGATCCCGATGTTTGCCCCCGATCCGCCTTCGCTAGGTTGCACTGTGATAGGCTCATTTTCGGGGATAACTTCCCGAGGAGGGTCGGTCCCTATCTCATTCAAAACTTGGCTCCGATTTTGCAACTGAGCAATGACCGCTTGCTGGGCTTGCAACATGTTGAATATCATCCTGAGGCTAATCCGTCCTCCTCGTCGTTTTGATTTGCCGAGTGGTATTCTCTTCGAACACTGTTCGATGGGCTAGAGGTCCGATCCACATCGACCGCTATTTGGGAGTTAGCGTCAACTGGGGCTTCATTACCAGGCGCCAAGTTGTTGTTTTCGCCTTGGTGGTTAAACTCGTCATCGAAGTATTGAGGCACAGATTGAGAGTGTGACATGATTGTATTGTAACCTGAAAAAGGGTATTCTGCAAAGAACAAGTGTAAAATAGTCTGTGTGACAGAAAATTGTATCAAACGATCACTATTATCCTTAGCCCCACGGTGGACGCCAAACTGTTTACCCTTGATTACGAGTAACAATTAAATTTATATGTGGTTTTAAGGATATGTGATATGATTTAATACAATTAAAGAATAAACGGAAATAAAGATTTAATTCAAGGAAAAAGCAAACCGTCAATATAGAGTAGTTTTTTTTCTTTAGGAGCCTTTGGGAATAAAATATGAAGCAGACTAGCAAGAGAAATAGACTAAGATTTTTGTATATTTATTGTATATCGTGTGTCTTTCACAAATGGGGCTGTCTGTTTATATAGGAAAGGTGAAGAATTCTATATAAGGTAAAAATCTCATTTACAAGGTAAGATATTCCTAGAATTAATGGATTCAACGTCTTTATTGATTTGAGCCGCGATTCCTGCCGAGATACTTGTATATCACAAGATTTCCGGTCCTTCAGTTACAAAAATCTGATAACTTTACCATGGGATGTTTTACCCTGATCGGCCTCGACGATCTCACCTCGAGTGCCTTGGCTTCGAGCCTCGTTCTGACGACATCTAGTCTCGGGCTTCTTATACTCGATATTCTGGTCTCGACCTCTCGGTTGGCGACTTCAATCGATGTTGGTCGTCGAATCTCAAAATCGATATTTCCTATGCAAGCGATCGGGTTCGACCCCATACAACTACTGCTAATAAATCCATGTACAAGGAACTTGCAACCATTGGAAGATGCTTTATAACAAAATCCACACTGGTATCTCCTAGAATATTCCTTTTCAAAAATATTGTAGAAAGGACCATGAATTTGGGCTCTTCTGGACTTAACTCTGGAATATTTACCCCTCTATGGAAGATTATTACTTAATTACATACTATTTATATACAAGATAATAAATTTAGACTACAATCTTCCCTATTTTATCTCCCACTTCTTTGAAAATTTACAATGTGTTGTGCACAAGCTTCTCCCATGGAGGAAGCAAGCTCGCTCAATGAGGGAAGCACATGATTGAACCATATAGAGAGGGAATTGAGAGAGAAAATACCTGATCTCATTAATTCTAAAATGAATACAATACAATGTATATATACACGTGTAGTGTCTAACTTAGCTCATCTCTAGATATGACAGCTGTAAACTAACAGTCACATTACACTTCACTAGCTAACCAACTGCACATTGTAACTAACTAACTGCATATCCAAACACACCCCTCAAGTGGGTGGTGTAAAATGTTAATAACTCCCAGCTTGCCAAGCAAAAAACAATGTTGCACCTTGCCTAAACCTTTTGTCAACAAGTCATCCTGCTGATCTTTAGATCTAATATAGTGTGTAATGATTGCCCCTTCTTTGATCTTGTCCCTCACAAAGTGACAATCAATTTCTATATGCTTAGTTCTCTCGTGAAATATAGGATTTGCTGCGATCTGTAGTGCTACTTTACTGCCACAAAACAAGTATACTGGTTGTTTAAGTGATACATTTAGTTCTGCAAACAACCCAGTAGCCATGTTACTTCTGCTGTAACTGCTGCCAAGCTTCTGTACTCTGCCTCTGCAGAGCTTCTTGATACAGTTTATTGCTTTTTTGACTTCCAAGATACAAGAGATTCTCCAAATTTTACTATGAAGCCAGTCACTGATCTCCTGGTATTGGGGCAAGCTGCCCAGTCTGCATCACAAAAGCATGTCAAACTGTCTGCCTGTTTGCTGCTCATAAGAACTCCCATTGCTGGTGCCTTCTTTATATACTTCACCACTCAAACAACTGCATCCCAGTGTGACCTCTTTGGTGCTTGCATGAATTGACTTAATGTCTGCACTATATAACTTATATCAGGTCCTGTTATTGACAAATATAATAGCCTCCCGATAATCTTTGGCAAGCTGTTATATCATCTAATGCCTCATCTCCTATTATTCCTGCATGTGTATCAAATTCCAGAGAAGTGAACTTCTAGTTCAAATCTACTAGTTTTGCAGCTGTTTTGGTGCCTCCTAATCCAAGGTCTGAGATTAGTTGGAGTGCATACTTCCTCTGATTTAATAGGATTCCTTTGTCTGATCTTGCAACTTCTATTCCCAAGAAGTATCTTATCTCTCCAAGGTCTTTCACCTTGAACTTCTGATGCAGAACATCCTTTGCTTCTTGTATGAATTTGTTGCTGCTTCCTGTAATCAGCAAATCATCCACATAAATCAGAATTGCCACAAATTCATCTCCACTTCTTTTAGTAAACAATGAGTAGTCATATAAACTCTGTTTGTACCCTGCTTCTGACAAGGCTTCTGTGAGCTTTATGTTCCACCGCCTTGAAGCTTGTTTTAGCCCATATAGTGACTTCATATGTTTGCAAACCTTGGTCTCCCCTTGTCTTCTAAATCCCTGAGGAAGTTCCAAATCTCCTTGTAAGAATGCATTGAATACATCCATTTGATACATAGTCCATCCTTTTGTGACTGCCAATGCAATGACTGCTCTAATAGTTATCATTTTAGCTACTGGAGAAAAAGGTTTCATGATAGTCCAACCCTTCTTTTTGGTTGTAACCTTTGGCCAATAAAGTAGCCTTGAACCTTTCTACTTCTCCATTTGCTTTGTATTTGATCTTATAAATCCATTTTGATCCAATAGCAGCCTTCCTTTTAGGTAAGTCAACAACCTCCATGTATGGTTGTCTTCCAATGCTTTAATTTTCATCTGCATTGCTTCCATCCACTTCTTGTCCTTTGAGGCTTCCTTGAAATTCTGTGGCTCTGTCAGTGCTGAGATTTTGGCTAAGTAGCACCTGTATTTTTGTCACATTATCATAACACATGTAGTCTGCTATAGAGTAAAGTGTTGCTTCATTTTCCTTCTTGCTAGTCATGTAATCTTGAAGCCACAATGGTGCTTAAGTAGTTATTCCTGATTTCCTCAAGGTCTCAAAAGTATCAACTGTAGTTGTAGGAGCAAGGCCAGCAATTCTGTATCAAGATCATCAAGTTGTGGTGTTGCATCTGCAACAAGGTCTGATTGTGTTTCCCCTTCATCTGATCCTGAGTCTAAGGCAGCTGGACAACTGTCTTCAGACTCATCATCATTAGAAGAATTATTCTCTTCAAGATTGCCTGTTGTATCATGATCAGCCAATGGATTTTGAGTGTGCTCATCTGGAGTATCTGTTGAATCATGAGCAGGATCCAAGGGAGTTTAAGCAGCTTGAGTTTGCTCATTTTCATGATCATAATGCCTAGCTTCCTCATGATCAGCCAGTCTCCCCCTATCATGAGGTCTTATAAGTGCAGGCAGTTCAATATTGAATGGAAAAGAGACAGATAAGTCCTTCTTGAATGGAAAAATGTGTTCTTTGAATACAACATCCCAAATCACAAGGAGGTGTTTGGACTCCAAATCCAAAAATCTCTAACCCTTTTGAGTTGTAGAATAGCTAAGGAACATAACATCTTTGGCTCTAGGTGAAAACTTGTCCTGTTTAGGCAAATTGACTGCATAACACAAGCAGCCAAATACCCTTTAGTGTGCCAAGGAAAGTGTTCTCCAATACAGAAACCCAAATGGACATTTCCCATTGAGCACAGTAGTTAGAAGTCTGTTAATGATTTAGACAACAGCCTCTATGCATTCTCCCCAGAATCTGGTAGGAATTCCTACTTGAAACTTAAGTGCTCTTGCAACATCAAGTATGTGTCTATGTTTACGTTCAATAATTTTATTTTGTTGTGGTGTATAAGCACAACTACTTTGATGTATGATCCCATAAGAATCTAACAGTTCATTGCACTTGACATTGAGGAACTCAGTACCAGTATCACTTCTAATTATCTTTACAATGGCAGAGAACTGTGTTTTAAGCATAGGAAGAAATTTCTTTAGAACAACAATCACATCAGTCTTAAATTTTAGTAAGAACACCCAAGTATATCTTGACATATCATCAACAATGATTAAGAAATACTGCTTCTTATGATAAGTATGAGTCTTATAGGTTCCCCGGACATTTATATGTAACAGTTCTAGAATATGTGAACTCTTAGAAGTACTACTAGGAAATAGTGACATACTCTGCTGAGCTAGTGGGCATATTGGACAATCAGTGATTGAGCTAACATATGTTACTGTATCTTGTACGAAGTTTATATGCTTCATAGTGCTCACTGAAGGGTGTCCAAGTCTTGCATGCCACAACTTTCCATTTGTCTGTTCACTTTGCACAGATGCAACTATGACTGGTTCTTTTGCCAGTTCATTGAGAAAATTCTTTACTATGTATAGCCTTCCTTTCTCTCTACCAATCCCCCCTCACTCTGCCACTGTGAAGGTCCTAAAATATGCAAAAGTCAGGAAAGAAATTGACAGAGCAAGAGAGATCCCTGGTCAGTTTTAAGACTGAGAGCAAATTGAATTTGAAATCAAGAACAAACAATACATTCTGCACACTCATGTTATCCAGGAATTCTGCAACTCCTATATGAGTAATAGTTGCCTTCTTCCCAGTAGGTAAATTAACTTTCTCCATTTTGTGGATTAAGCTTTCTTTTTGTGTTTGATAATTCTAGACTGGCAGTGATACGATGTGAAGCACCTGAGTCAACTATCCACTCACTACATTTTAAATCTGCCACGAGTGTAGTGATTATACCTGTCTTGTTTCCCTGAGAATCATCAACTCCTTTGTTCAGCATGGTGAGTATCTGATCATACTGATCTTTGGTGAAGAAATATCCATCTCCAGTGATGTTAGGATTGAAATTACCTTCCTTCACGCATGATTTGTTGTCTAAATCCACATTACTGATTACATTGTTGGCTGAGTACTTCTTTCTCCCTTTGAATTCTGCAGGGTATCCCACCAATTTGTAACAATTCTCCTTCAAGTGCCCTTTTCATATTGCAGTATCCATACTGATAAAAGGCTTTTTTCCTTTATAGGGCTGCTCTCGACTCACTTGCATTGCCAATGGATCAGCCTTCTCAAAACCAGCAGTATTAGACCTTTGGCTTTCATCCTCAACAATCATTGCATAGGCTTGGTTTAGGGTCGGTTCAATAGTTTTCATGAGTATTTGTCTCCTTACCTGATTATAGGAGTCATTAAGTCCACTCAAAAACTGAAGCAACCTCTACATCTGAAGATGCTCTATGTTCTCCATTGATTTTGCACAACCACATCCTGGTGAAGGAACTATGGCATCATCTCTGCCCATAATTCCTTCAGCTTTGTGAAGTATGTTGAAACTGAATCTGTACCTTGAGTTATTGTAGCATTTTTTCCTATGTAATTGAAAAATTCCAACTCGATTCACCTTATCAAATCTTTCTCGCAAATTCACCCAGACTAGGTTCACCTTTGATACATAGACAATACCACTAAGAAGGTTCAGTGACACAGTGTTCATGGTCCAGGAAAGCACAATAGCATTGCATGTTTCCCAATCCTCGTGGAGCTCAGTCTTAAACGAGTCCTTTTTGCATGTGCCTAATACGAACCCTAACTTTCTCTTAGCTTGTAAAGCTATTCGCATCGATCTACGCCAATGCCATAATTCTCTATCCGGTGAGTTTGACAGAATCAGAATAGAACATGGTGTGTTTGAAGGATGTACGAACAGAGGATGAGAGTGATCGATTTTTTCTGCCGCCATTGTTGAGCTTTAGAAGTTGAGCTTCAAAGATGGCAATCTCTGAATCTACTCAAAAACAAGCTGAATTTGCGGAAATTTCAGTCTCTATTGCTCTGATACCATGAGCATTTACAGTGTGTGTGTTTTGCTCAAGCTTCTCCCATGAAGGAAGCAAGCTCGCTCAATGAGGGAAGCACATGGTTGAACCAAATAAAAAGGGAATTGAGAGAAAAAATATCTGATCTCATTAATTCTAAAATGAATATAATACAATGTATTATACACGTGTAGAGTCTAACTTAGCTCATCTCTAGATATGACAGCTGTAAACTAGTTGTCACATTACACTTCAATAACTAACCAACTACTTAATGATTAACTAACTGCATATCCTAACATTCTTCCTCCCTGTTGTATCTCTTTTAAAGACTCCATGCTTACAAATAGACCTTACAATGCTCTTTTACCATCTCATGCTTATCCTATGGATATTCATCACTTGGTCATGGCGAACAACATATATTAATTATGATTAGTAACTTTCGTGTGTTTCACTATTTTATGTAGTATATTTTTAATAATCGTCTAGGCTCTATATTAAGAATTTAAATTGAGTGGCTTTATTTTTAACTATATATTAACAAAACCTAATTATTATTATCGTAGCTCCATTGACAGCCACTAAAAAGTTTCTAAGATTTAAATTTGAAAATTGGGCTTTATAAATTTATTATTTGTTTGGATTGAGTGTTATTGCAAAAGATTGAAAATATCTTTTGGAGTTTATATCTCAATTTTGAGGAAGTTTAGTGAAAATTCAAGTTGGTTTTGGTTAAACATTTAGAAAGTCGGATAGGAAGATATAAATAAATTGTAAATATTTTATATGTCGGGCGCACGAACGACATAGAATAACTAACATAATTGTATACAAGTTGTATGTAAATTGTAGCTTTTGATCGAATTTTGTACAATAAAAAAATTTATTCAAGTTAGTATATAATTTGTAGGATTTGATTGGATTTGTATATATTTTATAAAAGAAATTAGTTATTTTTTTTGTTAATTGGGAACCTAAGTAAAACGGGCAAATAAGTTTAAATTTTCATATATATCCAAAAAAGTCCTCAATATTTTCCTACTTGGCCCAAACAAACAAGAAGGTCTCGCCACGCACTCTAGTCAACTTCTCACTATTTTCGACTCTATTTGTTTTTCTCAAATTTATAGTTGTCTTAAATCCATTGATTACAAATTTAGGTAATACTTCACCAACACATACATAGTAAAGTGAAACAAGTGTTTTTCCTCTTTCAAGTAATAGTAATTAGATGATATAGGGGTCAAATAATCACATGCTCATAATGACTGGGAGCTTGGTTAAATCATTGAGATGTTGATGATTCAATTAAAAAGGAAAGACATATACCTTTTTCTAAGATGACCAAAAGTGGTATCAATTTCTCTTTAAATATTGAAGCAGAAAATGAAAAGTTTCAATTTGTTCAAAATTAGAAATGTAAGTACGTTTAATGATTCCTTACAAGTTGAATTTCTGCTATTTGAAGATAGGTCACATCTCTCCGATAGTTCTTGTGACAATTCGAAATGGGACGCAAAGTCACGGAAGACAAAAAGATCATGACGGGTATCTTCACAGTTCTTTCTCCTATTCCAAATTTATGGGGTAAATTCATTTATTATGGGATCTTTACAAAATAGTCTGTTAGATTTATTATTATTTTTAATGGATATACATAAATTATATACTATCACACACATGTTATACATGAATTGTACATTATTATATATTTATTTATTATTTTTAGTTCAAACGATCTGGAGAAGCGATTATTTAGGTTAGTTATTCTAAAAAAAAGTTAGAAACTTTACTGTGATTTATCAATTGAAAAGGTTTATTATCCAAAACTCTACGCGTAGGGTCTGAATACACTTCTATAAAGTCATGCTAAGAAAAATTATAATATGAAAGAAGAAAGTGATATATGTATATATTGGATAACTTTATAGTACGGAGTAATTAATAAGTCGGCTTTCATATATTGTATGACCATATATAATATAGTGGTGGGACACTTTAGAAGTGATCCATGTATCCTAATTATCTTTATCAGTGAATTTATTAGTATATTCTAACTTTTGTCCAAGCATTAGATAAATCAAGGGTTAGTTCTCTCTCATTAACTATTACACCTCTTTTTCCCTGAATCGTGTAATGTCATGCTCAAAAATACTATTCCAAAGATTAGTTTATCTTTCATTAACACGAGAGAGTCAGGTAAAAAGTTATATTCAAATTACTTGCATCATCTCTAGGTCATTCTATTGTCATTATATTGTGGATCGAAATATTGTGATGCCAAGCAAATATATCATTCCGAAAATATAAATATACTTCTTATTAAGGGCTTGTGTTATTTGCATAAGTAAATCGAAGATCTTATTTTACTGTTACGGAATTTTACCGTACTCACTACTTTTTATGATAATGGATACGCACTACATATAAATGTATATTTTGATAAATTGTCCAATTATATATAGAGTTTTCCAGCTAATTGTAGCCGACGAATTCGGATTACCACAACCGGGGGGGGG